>CAIGQZ010032523.1:1441639-1455713 GCA_903798205.1 Danio tinwini
CACACCGGGAGTGACGCGGAATGTACCACACACCGGGAGTGACGCGGGAAAAAGTGTTGTCATTGGTGCTGAGCACGGTAAATTCGTGTTGTGGATTACATGCTGTAAATAAAGTTTATGGTGACAGAATGTGGACTGCGGTCGAGGGATGTTTTGCCCGTTATGTGGCGAACACATGAGCAGCTTAACACGGTTTTGCTTTTTTGAAAATGTTTTCAAATTTGTCCCGAGCTTTGTAAAAGTGTTCCACACTTTGTGATAATGTTTTGCACTTCCCGGCCACCGTACCCCACCCCAAACCTAAACCCAACTGCACTGTAAAAATATTAAACATTGTTACACAGTGTCATAAAAAAAAATGCGGCCGCATATCCGATCTAGACTTTACCCTCTTGTCAAGCATTGACTAGTCTGCCGTGATAAAAATGCTCAGGGCCACGATTCTAAAGCATGAAAATAATATAGTAAGTGCAGATATTTAAGAAACATGCTGAGTAAACACGCATGTTTATCTGAAAAGGTGTTGGAATGTCTGTCTTGTGTTTTATAACCAGCCCACTGCCAGTTTACCCAATTGCACATAATCCGTTCAAATGAAATCACATCACTTTACTGATGCACATGCTGGAGTTTATTCAGTAAATGTCTTTCAATCGTTGTTTATGCACAGTTTTGCTTATCAGATAAAAGTTTATCCTGCTCAAAAATCAAGATTTATGCACATCTTAGCATTTCCATTGAGCGTTTTGTAATGCAGTATACCAAAATGTGCATAAAAATAAGTGGATGGAAACATAGCTAGTCATTCAGATTGATGCCTATAGTTCAGAGGATTTCTTCTGTTTTCAGGTATTAATCGTCTGCTGGGCAACAGCACGTATGAAGCGGCGTTTCCACCACACGAGGTAAAACTCAGCCGTTTTTTCTCTGTTATCTTGTTAGTGATGAAGTGTTTTTACTGTTGACAGAAATATGAAACTCTGTGAATTGTGATTTTTTTTTTAGGGCTGTTACAAAAGCAGACACCCGATTAAAACCCACGGCGCTCAGAACCACAGACACCTTCTGTACGAGAGATGGGCGCGCTGGGGGATCTGGTACAAATACCAGCCGCTTGACCTCATACGGTAAAATCTACTCATTCATTCATTTTCCTTCAGCTTAGTGTCTGATTTATCAGAATTTGCCACAGCGGAATGAACCACCAAATATTCCAGCATATGTTTTATGCCGCGGATGTCCTTCCAGCTGCAACCCAGTACTGGGAAACACCCATACACTCTCGCATTCACACACACACTCATACACTAAGGCCAATTTAGCGTATTCAATTCCCCATAGAGCATGTGTTTGGACTGTGGGGGAAACCGGAGCACCCGGAGGAAACCCATGCCAACACAGGGAGAACATGCAAACTCCACACAGAAATGCCAACTGGCGCAGCCAGGACTCGAACTAGCGACCTTCTTGCTGTGAGGCCACAGTGCGACACCACTGAGCCACATAAAAATCTAAATATACAGTAAACAGCCTCAGTATGCACCTGTCCAGGTGCACTCGGTTATTGATTTAAATTGGAACCTGCACAACATAACCATGATGCCACAACTGTCCTAATGAACCATGTTTCTGGGTTGTCTGTGGCTCTATGTGTCTGGCAGACGGTATTTCGGAGAGAAGATTGGTCTGTATTTTGCCTGGTTGGGCTGGTATACTGGAATGCTAATCCCTGCTGCTCTCGTCGGCCTTTTCGTCTTCCTCTATGGGCTTTTCACCATGGACTCCAGCCAAGTAAGGTCAGTTCTGAGGCCGTCTGCTGTCTTCTGTGTTTTCTTGGCTTTTCTTCACAGTAAAGCACTGGTTGTGATGGTGTTTGTGTTGCAGTAAGGAGATCTGTGAGGCAAACACCACCGTCATGTGCCCCATGTGTGAAGGCAACTGCAGCTCATGGACACTCAGCGACAGCTGCGTTTATGCAAAGGTACTGTAGACACCGTATACACACTAATATCAAACACACAAGAGCCTTTTAGACCGTTCAGGAGTAGGAGACACCTATGACATCCATTACTTTTCCCCAGATAATGTTAGTTAGTTGTTTATACAATTTAATTTATTTTAATTATAATTTTCTTTGTTCTGTTTTTTTTTTTTTTCGCTACTTTTTCTGGATTATAATAAAAATATATTAAAAAAAATCTACAAATCGATTCTGTATCCATAATGAGTTTTAAAATGCATTGCTATTCGCTATAAGATGGCGCTGTTTGCTTTAAGGAATTGGATGCAAGCTAGATATGACTATTCCTTACACATACCACTTGAACCTAAAATGATCATTAGTGAAGTTGAGAATGGTTTAAGACAATTACATTTAGAGAGAATTCAAAAAACTAGCCTAGAGCGCCGTCTGTTGTTATAAACTAGCCTAGAGCACCATCTGCTGTTAAAAACTAGCCTAGAGTGCAGACTGTTGTTATAAACTAGCCTAGAGCGCCGTCTGTTGTTATAAACTAGCCTAGATCGCCGTCTGCTGTTAAAAACTAGCCTAGAGTGCAGTCTGTTGTTATAAACTAGCCTAGAGCGCCATCTGCTGTTAAAAACTAGCCTAGAGTGCCGTCTGTTGTTATAAACTAGCCTAGAGTGCCATCTGCTGTTAAAAACTAGCCTAGATCGCCATCTGCTGTTATAAACTAGCCTAGAGTGCCGGCTGTTGTTATAAACTAGTCTAGAGCACCATCTGCTGTTAAAAACTAGCCTAGAGCGCCGTCTGTTGTTATAAACTAGCCTAGAGCGCCATCTGCTGTTAAAAACTAGCCTAGAGTGCCGTCTGTTGTTATAAACTAGTCTAGAGCACTGTCTGTTGTCATAAACTAGCCTAGAGCACCGTCTGCTGTTATAAAGTAGCCTAGAGCACCGTCTGTTGTTATAAACTAGTATAGAGCACCATCTGTTGTCATAAACTAGCCAAGAGCGCCATCTGCTGTTATAAACTAGCCTAGAGTGCTGTCTGTTGTTATAAACTAGTCTAGAGCACCGTCTGTTGTCATAAACTAGCCTAGAGTGCCGTCTGCTGTTATAAACTAGCCTAGAGCGCAGGCTGTTGTTATAAACTAGTCTAGAGCACCATCTGCTGTTAAAAACTAGCCTAGAGCGCAGTCTGCTGTTAAAAACTAGCCTAGAGTGCTGTCTGTTGTTATAAACTAGCCTAGTGCGCCATCTGCTGTTATAAACTAGCCTAGAGCGCCATCTGCTGTTATAAACTAGCCTAGAGTGCTGTCTGCTGTTAAAAAACTAGCCTAGAGCGCCGGCTGCTGTTATAAACTAGTCTAGTGCACCATCTGCTGTTAAAAACTAGCCTAGAGCGTCGTCTGTTGTTATAAACTAGCCTAGAGCGCCGTTTGCTGTTATAAACTAGCCTAGAGCGCCATCTGCTGTTATAAACTAGCCTAGAGTGCCATCTGCTGTTATAAACTAGCCTAGAGCGCCGTCTGCTGTTATAAACTAGCCTAGAGCGCCGTCTGCTGTTATAAACTAGCGCAGAGCGCAGTCGGTTGTTATAAACTAGCGTAGAGTGCCTTCTGCTGTTGTAAACTCAGGCCTTCCTACAGCCAGTCTGCCCCTGGTAATGTTAAAGACGTTCTAACTGGGGAAACAGTAATTCATTTAATTACTCATTACTACATTACTAAGTAATTCCGTAAGTAGCACCATTTATTTATAACACCATTATTGCCATCAACATTCACGGGACAGTAAAAAAAGTTGTGTGCTTTCACCTAAATAATATCTGTGACCTAAATAATATCACCTAAATAATATCTGTGACATTTCATGTTGTTTGGTCAATTCAGTTTAAAACCATTTGGCTCTAGAATAGTTTCCAGCCATCAAAGAATCAAACATTTTATGACACAAAAGAACTCCATAAAGGTTTATGGAAATGAAAGAATAACTGCTCTTTTCTCCAGTAGACAGCTTGTACATCTTCAATTCAATTTATGAGCCAATTTGCATCTTGGCATTCGCTCCTGTAATCAGTTCATGATGCTGTTCTGTGGGAACACAGAAAGTAGAAATAAACAAGACAAACAGCATGAAAGGCTAGAAAACCGCTTGTCATCCTGTTTGTGTGGCGATAAATTATACTGCTGTCATCATCTTAATGTAAACTCAATCGCTGAAAAGATCCACTTGATTTACACGACATCCAGAACGTCTCGTTTTCACATATTTTTGCTGTAGTCTCATTAGCAGTGTCTGTTTTTGTCATGTGCTTTGAATTAACTCTTGGTTTTCAACATGCAAATCAAACACAGATTCCTCAAGCTGCACGACCAGTGCTAAAAACTGAAAGTGGGTTTTGTGTCGTGGGAACATGGCGGTTACCTCACCAGGGGGAAGCTCATATTTGATTAAAATGCACATAAACTTGGTTCCTTCTCAGAAGAAAGTTTCATCGTATGAAAATTGCACCTTTTGTCACAGTTTCTTGGCAGTCTACTACTGTCGTGAGTCAACAATGAAGCTGAAATCAGCCAATGTCCTTACACCTTTTAGCACGTCTTTGCCATTGGTCCACCTACACCAGTTCTGGTGGCAAATCTGTCAACTCAAAAGATCATTTTCTCAGCTCAGGAAGGATTTAATATACCTGCGTGCAGCTCTTCTGCTTTCAAAATCATCTGTTACGCTTCTTCAGACTTACTTTATAGATTCCCTCCCCAGGTATTCTGCCATTCAAGCCCTGCCATTCCTTTCCCATCCCGAAAGATTAAATGTCAATGTGCTCTTTCCACGCAGGTTAAATGAAAAATTATATGAGCTGTGAATCAAACCTCCTGCCAAGACCTCAGATGCTCTTTATGAAGATGCTCTGCAAAAGTTTCCACCTCCTCAACAAATACAGCTCCCTCCGGGGACTCGACTGAGCAGACTATCTGCACTGTCCTAAAAGAAAAGCGGGACAAAACTACACCCCTGGGGTACACCACCATGTCACAGGACAGTCCATTGTCTGCTTTAAGGTGTTGAGACTCCTATGACAATCTCCTGTGCAGTGTGACATATAATCAGGGCTGAGAATAGACTATAAAGGTAGCTGATCTTTCTGCATCTGGTGTGAGAGAAGGTGAACCAGTGTGCTGAGCAGTGCGACGCAGCCTTTATTCAGCACATATTTTCAGCCCTTTTTTTCCCAGTCAAAATGCTGTTTTTGACTAATATTTTCATTGCCTGAAAATTCTGTGCATCTTTGGTAACAAGTAATAGCGTTAACTTTAGCTTTATTCTTAGTTCCTATTGTGCTGGGTCAAGGCTGATTTATACTTCTGTTTCAAGAATGTAACTACACGTCGCAACTGCAAGTTGTGTTGCTATTGATATTGTTATAATTGAAATATTGTAATAGATTTGTGAAGTGATACAGCTCCGGATAACTCGAAACAGCAAACACAAGTGTCTCCTCCATCTTTAAAAGTCTGCAAAGTTGTTTTGACAGCACAAACACTGCTGTCACCTCAACGTAAACCCCGCCTTTGCTTTCACTTGATTGGAAAATGAAGATTTTTGATTGCACTTTTTGTGATTAATGTCATTAACACTGAATGTGTGTCGTTGTTATGACTTGGTGTTAGGGTTAAAAGTAGAGTAATATGCTGGTGTTTAACTGCATTGTTTTAAAGCATTCCTGCATTGAGCTCTCACATACTGCTGCTTCATAGCTGTGATGGGCGTTTCTCTTTGTCTGTCTTTCTCAATGAACCCAGTCAATCAATCACAACAGACTGGGTCATCGGTCCAATCAGAGCAGATTAGATTTGCGCTAATTTATAATGCATAATAGGGGCTCTTTAATGGTCCTCTTTTTAGCTGCTACAGCTAGGCCTAGTTGGTTGAAGACTTTAAGGAGTGAATGCCCTGCAGACCCTCTACAGCCCTCCTCTATTGGCTCACAGTAGGTCTTTCAGACCCCTTCCTGGCACTTCTCTACTAGCTCCTTGTATTTTGAGCATTTCCTTTCAATTTCTAATTTTTGGCCTATTAGTTTTGTTTATAATAAAGCTTTTGCATTAAGGCTATTTTATAGGTTGATTTCTCTTTTATGTTGTCACTAGGGTTGGGTATTATGGCACCAGTACCTTTATAATTAGTAGGAACCGGACCGAATCAGTATATGAATTTCGGTGCCTGATTTCAGTGCCACAGGTGCTGTGACAAGGACATAAGAAGCATAACAGGGTGCATTAAAGGCACCGATACGTACGCATTGTGTCCCACCATCTCTAAACATTTAATTCTAAACAACTTTGAGGAGTAACGACACCGTCTGCGATGTCAGGCATTTTTATCTTGTTGTTTTTGGGAACACACGCACGTTGGCAACACTTGCAGTACATCGCATCAGGTTAGCGACTCCCTTCAGATCAACACACATGATCGAGTTCATCAAATTTGCTTAAACTAAGCGTCCTAAAGTATGGCTATATTTCACAAGCAAGGATCCTGACACAGCAGCGTGAAGCAGACGCTTTACAAAAGTTTAAAGGGGGAAACACGTCAAACTTAATTAAACATTTGAGGGCACATGATCAACTTAAAGGCAGAGGAACGCACTGTCTGTGACAGCTTGCGACATCATCTGGCAGTTTGTTAACATGGACATCATATATGATTAAAACAATACTCTGATTAAGAGTTGACCATGTAAAAAGCAATTTTGATTACCTTAAAGGACCACAGACACCCGCATTGAGTTATTTCCTTTCCATTTGGCATGTGGTATCAAATTCCATTAGAGCAACACTCTTCCACCAGTCCTTACTTCAGATTCTCATCCAATACCTCAGTTTGTCACAGGGAAAAAACAATATGTTTCTGAATAAAAGTGAAGCTGCCAAAACTGTAGAGGGTCTGCAGGGCATTCACTCCTTAAAGTCTTCAACCAACTAGGCCTAGCTGTAGCAGCTAAAAAGATATATATATATTGTCAAATAAATCATCCACCATCATTTTATGGCTCAAAAGTATCTGTTTTGGCACCATTTTGGCACCGGTACCATTTTAAAAGCATCAATTTACCACCAGTATCAAAATAACCCCAAACAATACCCAACCCTAGCTGTCACTCAATTGAGCTGGTCATAACAGTGGCATATTAACCCCCCAAAAATCATCTGGAGCATTTTTGTTTTACCTTAATATGCTGTTAGAAACCTCAAAGTCAAGCTTCCTGTCATGAACAGCACTCTAAATCTGATAGCCCTTTTCCCACATCTGTTTACCCTTTTATATCAAGATAGTTTTGGAAATTCCACTGCATTTAGACTTGGTTTTAACATCTGCCTCAGGTGATCTGATTACAAATGCTCCAGTAAGTGAAGTGCCGCCAACAATTTACCCTCTGCATTAAACCCATCAGAGTTAGTGCACATAAAGAGGGTCATATCAGAGCCTTCAAGTCGACTAGTCTTTGCAACCCCTCTGTCTGTGTTGCATTTCATTGTCAGACATCCTATACAGTGATGTCTTCCACATCGATCTCTTTGGGCTTTTCCAGTTTATGTAGCTGGCAAAGTTAAAATGTCTTTTGGCTCAAAGACTGTGTGTGTAGGTGGTCTTTCAGTGCCAGTGCTTACTGTTGTATTTGTTCCCCAAAGACGGCTGCGGTTACTGAATCACATTAACTGCCTCTGCTTCATTGCTGCAAATAACTGTCAGAATAAACCCTTAATGCACAAGCCCTATTTTTCTTACTGAATTTCCTAAAAGGGCTACGGCAGCTTTGTTAGAACTTATAACCTGCTATTAGCTTCTTGAGAGAGAGTATGATTAAAGTGGTGCCGTGACCCTGATGGAATTGGGGTTTCCAGGGGTGAGTTTAATAAAGGCTAGTAGGTATGAGATTCACTGTGCAAGTACTGACTGTCCCAGACTAAAGAGGCAATGCTACACATTGTGTGTTTAGCTTATTTTAAAATTATTATTATTATTATTTTACTTAATTTTTTAGCTTGCACATGACATACAGTGCATCTGGAAAGTATTCAGAAAGTATTCAGCACTTTACTTTTCCCACATTTTTTATGTTACAGCCTTATTCCAAATGGATTAAACTCATTTATTTTCTCAACATTCTACACACAATCCTCCTCCATAAAGACAATGTGAAGAAAGAGTTTTTGAAATTGTAGCAAATTTATTTGATAAAACACCTGAGAAATCACATGTACATCAGTATTCACAGCCTTTGCTCAACACTTTGTTGATGCTCCTTTGGCAGCAATTACAGCCTCAAGTCTTTCTGAATATGATGCCACAAGCTTGGCACACCTGTCTTTGGGAATTTTTGCCCATTCCTCTTTGCAGTACCTCTCAAGCTCCATCAGGTTGGATGATGTACAGCCATTTTCAAATCTCTCCAGAGATGTTCAATAGGATTTAGGTCTGGGCTCTGGCTGGGCCACTCAAGGACATTCACAGAGTTGTTGTGAAGCCACTCCATTGATATTTTGGCTGCATGCTTTGGGTCATTGTCCTGCTGGAAGATGAACTGTCGCCCCAGTCTGAGGTCAAGAGCACTCTGAAGCAGGTCTTCATTCAGGATGTCTCTGTACATTGCTCCATTCATCTTTCCCTCTATCCTGACTAGTCTTCCAGTTCCTGATGCTGAAAAACATCCTCACAGCATGATGCTGCCACCACCATGCTTCACTGTAGGGATGGTATTAGCCTGATGATGAGCACTGCCTGGTTTTCTCTAAACATAACGCCTGGCGTTCACTCCAAAGAGTTAAATTTTAGTCTCATCAGACCAGAGAGTTTAGTTTCTTATGGTCTGAGAGTCCTTCAGATGCCTCTTGGTAAATTCCAGGCGGGGAGTGTCTTCTGTCTGGCCACTCTACTATACAGGCCTGATTGGTGGATTGCTGCACAGATGGTTGTCCTTCTGTAAGGTTCTCCTCTCTCCACAGAAGAACGCTGGAGCTCAGACAGAGGGACCATCGGGTTATTGATCACCTCCCTGACTAAAGCCCTTCTCCCAGCTTAGATGGCCGGCCAGCTCTAGGAAGAGTCCTGGTGATTCAAACATCTTCCACTTATAGATGATGGAGGCCGCTGTGCTCATTGGAACTTTTAGAGCAGCAGAAATGTTTCTGTAACCTTCCCCAGCCTTGTGCCTCGAGACAATCCTGTCTCAGAGGTCTACAGACAATTCCTTTGTCCTCGTGCTTGGTTTGTGCTTTGACATGCACTGTCAACCCTGAACCCTTATATAGACAGGTGTATGCCTTTTCAAATCATGTCCAATCACTGAATTGACCACAGGTGAACTCCACTAAAGCTGCTGAAACATCTCAAGAATGATCAGTGGAAACAGAATGGACCTGAGCTCAACTTAGAGCTTCACACCAAAGGCTGTCAATACTGATGCACATGTGATTTATCAGCTTTTTTATTTTTAATAAATTAGCAAAAAATGTAAAAAGGTATTTAAAAAAAAAAAAAAACATTCGCCTAACATAATCGCGCAGTGTTAACCAATCAGGAGCTTGCTCTTGTGGGGGCATGATAATGATGTAGCGCCTTTTGTTGGTGTCCCGAAGGTTAAATCCTTTTGGTGACAACGGGAAACAGTTCATCAAACCGGGCTCGGCTCAGTCGAAAGCACCACTGAAAACCTCCATCCTAAAGCCTTCACCATCATATAGTTTCTGGATGAGTTGATAAACTCAGAGCTGGGTGCACCCCTGAAATCAGAATCTAGTGCACTCAAACACGCCGAATGAATCTACGCTATTTTTAAGCCTTTCTAAAGCACATAAAGTACAGCTACTCTCTCAATAAAATTCATGTTAACCATTAAGCAATGAAGCTAGCATCACCAGGCAGTCAGAAACCCCACCCATGATGTGAATCCACAACTTTTGTAAAGTGAATTTGATGCACGAATGAAGCAAGTAAACCCAAAATGTTCACGCGTCTATTCACACGTGAATAGCGTGATTCATCCGCACAAGAGGTGTCTGGTGTGAACAGCATTTAGGTTATTTAGATTCTATAATTTGATGTTAAAAAGGTAAACGTCTTATTATATATACTATTAAATGTCCTATTAGGTAAATGTCTAATTATAAATGTTGACTCTGGTGAGGTAGAATGTAAATCTCATTGTAAATTATTTGTGAATTTGTGTATATATATTGCAACGGCAAAAATGATTGAGGTCATCTCCAAGTACTGCACGATAAGTCGATATACTGATTATTGTGACAGGCCTAATTTTAAACCTTTAAGGATTCAACAGACATTTGAGGGATCAAATGCTTTACTATCCATTTCTTTTTGGATGTCTTGCTGTTTTATCCTAATTCTGCATCCTAAAACACATTGCCTCTTTTCTACCCACCAGGTGACCCATCTTTTTGATAATGGAGGCACAGTCTTCTTTGCAATCTTCATGGCAATATGGGGTGAGTCTGAATCGTTTTTGTTTAATCTGATCTTTCCGCAAGCTCAAAAGACAGACAGGTCAGCATTTGGTTTGAAGTACAAATGAAGTAATTATAAAAGAGGCTTCATTCAGCGGACGAGGCCAGAATCTGGATCTGTGCTCTGCTATAAAATGTTGAGACTGTAAAGCTGAAGGGAAATGTTGTAATCAATCAACACTTTTCTCATGACGAGTGATCCAATCAGCATCTCAGTTAAAGCCCAAACATTTTAACGGTTGCACAATGAGAGATGCATACACTACCTGACAAAAGTCTTGTCACCTAAGCAAGTTTTAGGATCAGCAAATAATAACTTGACTTCTAGTTGATGATTTGGTATCAGAAGGCAAAGGCCTCTAGATTACGCTTATTCGACCACAATAAAATATGATCATGCCTTGATCTTGAATGATTTCATTAGGACAGTAAGGTCTGACTCTGCTTAGACTAAAGTCTTGAACCTTCAATAATGTCCAGTATAGAATATAAAGTCATGCTGCAGTAGAAACAGAATGAATATTGTGTCTGACTCCATCATGAGCTTGGAGGACTGCATCCATACATCTCTGAATGACTCAAATCACTTTAATAATTGACTTTAAAAATAATAATCATCTGAAATGGCAAAGTTTTTAATACAGTAAACTGTATGTGTGTATTGTAGTATAATATACCCTATGGTCATGCTTGATTTCTAAATTGTGAGGTCCCAGAGCAGATCAGGATAATGGATCCAGCATGTTATCAGATGAGGCAGAGGTGTCACGGACGAAAGTAAAAAGAGAGGTGGGTAGGGGGGGCAAAAGTGAAGAGGGGGGTTGGGGTGGCGATGATGGGGGTTGTCGCATACTAAAGTGAAGAGGGGGGCAGGGCAGGGGATTGGTAAAATTAGGTGCTGGATCAGATTTCACTGGTTCTAGATCCAGCTTGTCCCGGCACAAGTTAAGCCCTATGTTTATATTACTGTAGTCGTTGTGTTACTATAGCAGCTACACAATCACCACAACAGATTAATTCAAGCACTTTAGTATGGTTCAGAAGAACTGTAGTGTTTACTATAAATTCATTCATTCATTTTCTTTTCGGCTTTATTAATCCAGGGTCGCCACAGCAAAATGAACCGCCAATTTATTTAGCATATGTTTTACACAGTGCTGCAACCCATCAGTGGGAAACACCCATACACACCCATTCACACACATACCCTAGGGACAATTGTACAGGTGCCTTGAACTAGGCTGAAGCACGCTTGTCCCCCCTCCCGTCTCCCCCGACGGCCCGTACTCACAATACATTAGGGCCTGAGCACGCTTACGTCATCGATGATGCGCTGTTCAGATCCAGAAGAGAAGCGCTCTCGCTCAGCACACAGGGATTTCTTTATATCGTTATATCGTTTTAGTCGTTCGGGATCCAGTGACACTCAGTCAAATAATTCGCCGAACAGGTCGACTTTTGGCGCTCATAAACAATCATAAAGTCCTGGTTCTGCAGGAATTAGGAGGTCTGCTGAAGGTCTGCTGTTTGCGTCTTTAATAATCTATGACAGTTTGTGTTCATTGAACAGTACGAATGATTAATTAATCCATATGTCTCTTAAAAGTCACGTCCCGCTTTCAGTTTCAGGCTCAGGCACGCTTTGCACTCACACTACAAGCGTACCACTCCAAAGCTCAAGTGAACCGTGCTTTGGCCCACCTCTTCCAACCGGGCCAGGGCCGGCCAACTGAACCATGCCTGAGCCCGATTCAGAGTACTCACACTTCTCAAACGGTCCGGGAACCGGGCCTGGGCATAGTTCGGACAGCATAGTGTGAGTATGCCCTTAGCTTACCCTATTCCCTTATAGCGCATGTGTTTGGACTGTGGGGGAAACCGGAGCACCCAGAGGAAACCCACACCAACACGGAGAGAACATGCAAACTCCACACAGAAACGCCAACTGACCCAGCAGAGGCTCGAACCAGAGACCTTCTTGCTGTGAGGCGACCGTGCTATCTATTTAACCAACTCTTTTTGAACTGTTGCACCAGCATAGCAGTAGTTACCTGAATTAGCGTTAGCGTTAGCATGCACTATATCTCGTGCAGAATACACAAGACGTGTCACTTGTATAGTTTTGAATGAGGAAAAGTGTAACAGTCAATCCGCTTGTTAAGTCGTGACGTATCGGTGACGTACTGTTTCCAGGTCCAAGCCGCTACTCATTTGAATTGAGAAAATATTTGTTTATATCCACTTTTTAGTCCTGTCACACATTAAAGTGAATTTTATTTCACGGTGTACACATCAGTCTCTAGACTTGCTGCATCAAAAATACAAAAATTTTAACAATTTATAAAAAATTTGTCACTTTCTGGCCATCGGATATTTTCGAAAGTATTACAGCGCTTTGTAAACGTTTATTATTACCATTTGTCAAGCCTCTCCATACAGTTTGATAGAGCGCTTTGACCCAGAAGCCACTTCACGTGACGTCACAGTTAACAAGCGGATACGGCGAATGAAGCCCCGCCTACTAGTACAGGAGCCAATCATTGATCGCTATACACTGTCATTTCTCCGGGGGAGGGGCTTGGACCAGATGTGAGTTTCTGCAGATTTTGTGTGACTCAAGCATTCAGAAGTGAAACTAAAGAGACAGTTGTTGCTTAATGTAATTGTTGTTTCATAATATGTAATGTAATCGAAAGCTTGGCAAGCAGTTTTGGAGAATTTGATGTTTCCCCAGTTCTTTGAAACTGCCCAAGAGGCGTTTCAAAGAAGGCCACCAAGTGAAATGACTTGCCTTAAAGGGACTTTGTCTGTATACTTCATGTCTGAGCCATCTTTGCAGGTATTTCAGGTGCAGAACAGCTGGAGATGTGTGGGATCTAAACACAGAGAGCATATTAGTCATAACTGTATTTTTGAAATTCGCCACTAACGCCGTCATCACGGGTGTCATCACGACATCTAAACTGAGATTCTGATACCGATTCTCAGAAAAATTGTTAAATCCCCTTCAAGAAAACTGATGCAGGAGATGTTTTCACTCCTGGTGAACGATTATAATGACGTTTACATACTAGAAAAACTATTAATATTCATATAGTTTATAATTATTGTTTTAGTTGCAGCTTAATACATCCACATACTATAATCTTTTATGTGAAGCTGCTTTGACACAATCTACATTGTATAAGCGCTCTTCAAATAAAGCTGAATTGAATTGAATTGAACATACTCTCCTAAAGTGAATAATGGATTTCGATTTCTCCAAAAGATTGGCTTTAGTTTGACTAAATAAGAGTCCTAGAATAACAAAAGTGCAGTTCTGTGGTCAGGATTGTCTCTTTTAGACAAATCATAGCTGAAGCTGGACGAGGACAACCATTCATTAACACTTTTAGAAATCCATCAGCAAAGTTCTGGGAGCTTAGAAGAGAACAGTGTGGGGAAATAATATGAAAAATGACCATAGATGACTTTAGTATACTCATTTAATGGCAAACATGCAAGTTTTTATACAGTAGACCTCAAGAAGCTTGTGAGTCCCTGGTTAAATTAAGAAAACGTGAAATTAATAGTATTTATAAATG
>CAIGQZ010032523.1:1459857-1505843 GCA_903798205.1 Danio tinwini
AAAAAGAACCACACAACCCAAAAGCCATCAGTGTTGGAGGGAGGTAACGCACGCGGAGATGTGGTGAACAAATTATTCACAGCGCAAAGTCAAAGGTAATGACATGTGCTTTAAATTAACAGAACTAGTCGAAAATATTAATGAAGTTCATGAGAGTAAACTGTGATGGCGATAGCACGCCATATGCTGCTTAATCATGCTTAAAGGGCCACGAAACCCCTCTGTCTAAGCAGGGTGTTTTCACACCTCTAGTTTGGAAAAAGTCTGGAAAGTGGGCGTGTCCGGCTCTGGTAGTGTCGGGGGAGGGAAAGAGGGAAGGATTTGCAAAGAAGGGAGTTTCCATTTGGTCACGCGCTGATTTATACAGACAGAATAAACACACAGACGCAGAGGGGAAAGACAGTGATTGTGTTTACATGGACATCAGTAATCAAATTATTTGCCAAATTATTCATTTGTTGACTTTAACTGCAGTTTGGCACTTTCACTTTTTATTCAGGAACATTTCCTGCATGCCCCCCGTGAGAGGAACTGCTGGAGAGTGGAGTTTTAATGGAGTGTTTGATACCGCATGGCGTAAAAAAATTCTTCTAATTTCTCTGTAACTTAGATGCACTCGGTAGGTAGCGTCAGAAAGCCGCGTGTGTATAGACTATCCTGTCACAAAATGTGGTGAAAATTCTACATGACAGTAATAGTTTGATTGCGATGTTTACATTCGGAGAGCAGCATTTACAGCGGATCTTTCAGTCTATAATATTGCAGTAATAGTAATGTACTGTAAACTTACTAACTCAATCATTTTGACTAAGGTCTGTCTTTAAACACTGAAAGAGCACTGCTGACGATACCAACTAACTTTGCCATCTGAATCAACAAACAAAGACCACTAATCACACACACACTTACCAAATCTGTAGACACAGGACAATCAACACAAACTGGAGCCGTGTCTTCTTTAAAAGGAGACAAGTGGCAAAAGATTTCATCATTTCCAGATGTGAAAAGCTCTCGGGTAAACAATGTTCCTTACAAATGTATTTCTGTTGTGTGCACTGTAATCCACACGTGAGTCCAGCTGAGCTCTCATAGCGGAAAAATTAAAACAAAACCTTCGTTGCAGCATATTATTAAATGCAACACTGACGACCCATGTCTCCAAATTCTTGTTCTTCCACTTGTTTTGGCAATACAACGTGGCGCCTTTCTGTCGTCTGAACACTGTAACACGTTAAAAAGAGTCTTGAAGCTATCATGCATATTAATGAAGTTGCGCCGCATACACAATAAAGCGCGCTGATTGGTTTGAACCAAGTCTTTCTCATGAATTAATGCCGCACACTCAGAGACGTCACGATGTACTCGCAGGTACAGACATCCACTCTCCAACCTGGAATACACGCAAGTCTCTAATTGCCGTGACGCAGCTTTAAGAATTAGTTTCAAACCAAAAGAACGAATTTGCTTGAAATAACGCAAAAACAACCAATTTCCACTTTTTAGTGAGATTTATGTGTCCTCATAGTGTTTATAGCAGCGTGGGACACATATATGACTGTCAACAGCTCAACAGATGTGTTTTGGTGTTTCGTGACCCTTTAATCTTAGTCAAGTAACGTTACAGCAGTGATTCAGGGACGAGCGCTCTGAAAAGGCACACATGCAAGACAAATTCGGGAAAGAATAAGCCAAGCATCTTTTTGTTCTTCAAGTGAAAATTGCATCGGGAGAAAAAGTCTCGTCTGTCCAACAAAATTGCTCGCATTCGTCATAGGTTCAGTGTTTTCGTTAAAAATAAATTAAATTGAATTAATTAAATTGAAACTAGAAGAATTATTGTATGGTGGTGAATGACGAGGACTGGGATATCTGCTGTGAACTTTTCCATGTGCCTGACTTTCTCTACAAAACCAGAATCATGCTGAATGTGTTCATATATTTAGGATGAATGTATTATATTTAGATTTTATTAAATATATTCATAGTAAAATGCTATTTGTAAACAGTACAGGTGCAGCACACAGAGACAGATTTGATGTCCCACTTTTTTTTCCCATTATTGAATCTCAGTGTGAACAGCCCTTCGTCAATCACATACCATCAGCATGTGCAGAGTGACAGTGAGTCGATGTGTTGAGCATTGTGTGTGTGTGATATATGTGAAGGTGTAATGTGTGTGAGGAGGAAGTGACTGTAAATAATGGTGTGATCAGGTGTGGCTGAGACGGGCTGTGCGTCTGGTGTTTGCATTTGTGGCTCTGAAGGATTCTGCTGCTGCTAGTTTCTGTATAACAGCGGTTCTCAAACTGTGCTTCATATAACAGCAGAACAACTAAAGCATTCATACACACAGACTTGTACAGCTATCTTTATGGGGACTTCCCACAGATGTCAAAATATTTATACTGTGCAGTTGGTATATTTCGTCCTCTACCCCTAAACACAACCCTCATATGAAACAATCAGCATTATTACATTTGCATCATACTCCATTCTGTGTGATTTGATGACTGGTTTTGTCCTCATAAGGGCCAAAAAAGTCCCCACAAGGCTAAAATTTACTGGTTTTGCTATACTTGTGGGGACATTTGGTCCCTACAAGGTAAGTGATACAAGATACACACACATGCACGCATTCAAAACTGGCTGAAGTGAAAATCTCTTATAGTGTCAGGAGTGTCGCGGACGAAAGTGAAGAGGGTTGGGGAGTCGCGGAAGAAAGTAAAAGTGAACAGTGGATGGGGGAGGAGGGGGATCGTTAAAATGAGGTGTAGGATCAGGTTTCAAAGGTTCCGGATCACAAATTAAGCCCTGAGTAAAGCTGGATTTATACTTTCGCCTGGCGCCGCGTCACGCACCTCCGCTGACTGCGCGCGCACCTCGCGAAACGGACGAGGCTTTTATACTTGCCGCGTTCGTCATTGTGATACTCTTTAAAATAACAGGGGGCGGTCAAAAGAAACTGAGCGTAAAGTCAGACGGATAAACAGAGAAGTAGGAAGTTTCCGGAAATACGTCATATCATTGATATTATTTAAGATTTTTAAACTCATTATTTTTATTGTTTTATAAATTATTTTAATGATTAAAAGGATCTTTACAACCATTCAAGATTTTTTTTTTTTATCAAACTTTGATGCATCAATTGCTTTTGTTCATATCTCGGACAGTTTTACCTATTAAAGTTTATTAATGACAACAGAACATGGGTTGCTCTACAAATATATTCTTTATTATGGCAAGAATAAAAGCAAAAAAAGGTACACTTACTAAGAATTACTGATGTTTTTTTAGATTTAGCCGCTCTATAATTCACACAATACTGTCTGGCTAGTCTCTGTCCTCTACTTATACTAAAAGGGCAATAATGGTCCATCATTCCTGACCGTTATCACCAATAAAGCCTAGAAAAACAGGCATCAGTATATTGTAAACCGATCAAATATTCCTTTCCAGTTATCAAAGAAATCATTTGTTCCTTAATTATAGTTTCGTAGCTATTAAATTGTTTTAAATTTTACATTGTAATATATACATCAGTGTAAAACCTATGACTGGTGGATAAACATATTCTGTAATTGTGTACTGGTTCTCCACTTTTGCCATGGCCTCTTTTGGCTTTAACAAACTTATCCCTCAGGTTTTAACAAAAACTTTTCTCCTTCCCCTCTGCTGTTGCAATTTCTAGCCAATAATTATTGTTCATCAGGTTATCTCTGTGATCACGGATTTCATATTCAACTCAATTGAAACGCGGCGCCGCGCAATGTTCGCCCGAGTCTCAAAAAATGCTGTGCGCACCGCCAGCCAAAATGATGGTGCGAGCACCCAAAGCAAACTTCCGCTAACACCTCGATGACGTCACATTCGCCGCACACACTCAAGCTAACTAGCGGACGCGTCGAGGCTTAAGGGAGATCTGCTTCATTCTTGTCTGTCATTGAGCTGTTTGTTTATGTGAAGCCTATGGCTGTGACAAGCCCGTGGGAACGGTGGGCGGGGAGAACCAGCTCATTAGCATTAAAGGCACAGGCAACAAAAACAGCTACACTGTTAAAGCAGCTTCCAATTCCCAGATTTAAAAAGGTCTAATCAATAGTCTGATGGGTGTTTTGAGCTGAAACTTTACAGACACATTCTGGAAACACAAATCATTTGTATTAAATCTTGAAAAATGGTTGGTGCCCTTTAAGCAATATTTGTTTTGTATTGTCTACACTCTCAGAAATAAAGGTACGAGAGCTGTCACTGGGGCACCTTTTTAAAAGGTACATAATTGTAGCTGAAGGGTCCATTTTGGTACCTCAAAGGTACATTTTAGGTGCATTTGGGTACTAATATGTACCTTGAGGTACTACTGTGGACTCTGTAGGTACAAATATGTATCTTTTAAAAAGGTACTGCCCCAGTCACAGCTCTCGTACCTTTATTTCTGAGAACAAACCACTGCTATACAATGACTTGCTTAATTAGCCTAGTTAATCTATTTAGCCTAGCTAAGCCTTTAAATGTCACTTAAATGAGCCCCTATTTTACATTAAAAAGGGTCATATTTCGGTTTTATGGGTCTCCATTAACTGGCTGATTTACATGATTTACACTTTCATGGTCTTATAATCTGCATTTATTTTTACCTAATTATCCCAGCGACTCCCATATGAATCGTTCAGTGATTCATTTGTTGCCAAACCCCTTCTTAGCGCAAAGCTAATCTGCGCTTATTGGACCGATGACAGCCTGTTGCGATTGGTTGACAGCGTTCAGCATGAGACAAAGTGAAATGCCGATCGCAGAGGCCGCCCAAAACACGCTTCATAGTAGTTACTAACACCATAGTACACAGTACCCGGTTCTCAACAGTGTTATCAGGGTCGGCTCGTCCATAGAGGCGACCTAGGAGGCCGCCTTGAGCAGCAGAATAGTAAGGGCGGCGTCTGCGAACTCCCTGGTCCTCACTTTCATCCGCGACACCCACCTCCTCCCTCCCAGTTCTCACTTTCATCCGTGAGCCGATCACTTTCTTTTTTCACTTTCAGGTTGAGGGCGGCATGATCGCCGTTCGCCTAGAGCACCAGTTCAGCTTGCTCTGGCCCTGAGTGTTATTCAGACACCTCAGCCAGTTTTGAAACTTGACCGCTGCATGTGTGTAAGAACAGCTGACGATGGCCAAAGCAACGACAAACGGCAGAGAAACACGAGCTCACAAATGCATTTAAATCTGTAAACAAAGCGGCACGCGTCGAGTTTCCAATGTGGCATTAGACGCGACATGAGAATATAAAGAGTTAACCAGATACAGTACATGCGGTTACAAGTAACAAAACACAATTAAAGAAAACGAGGAGGCAGCCATGGTAATGCACTTACTTACACTTGTGAAATGGAGGAAGAAACTGATCCATGATCCACTGATCCATGTACTGACAAAGTCCCTTACATCAATAGTCTTTTCTGATCCTTCCTTTAACAAATGGCAGACGAATGCCTCGTTGTAAGCGTGTAGATTCCAGAAGCACTCAAACAGCTCAAGGCTGGGCAATAATGCTGAGGCATTTTCTTTGGTTTCATCTTTGGGTTGGAAAAATAACACTAACTCACACTTCCAATAATATCCAGCTGAGCACAGCATCTTCATGACTTGGTTCAACTGGGATCTGTTTATCTTCCTCTTCTTTGTTACTGCTTCTTTGCTACTGTGTTAGTGGGCGGGGCCGCAGGTTTAAATTTTTTCCCGGGTTTGCACACTCAACAAATGGGCGGGGCTTATGTTTTGTATTCACGTCACGCCAAAATGGCTAGACTCGTTATCACGACGATTCATTCGCACCACTATGAGTCGACTCTTTTATAGCTGAATCAATAGTTTTAAACACTGTCCACTTTCAGATTTAAGCTTTAGCCGGATATTTCACTTCACTTAGAGCTGTGTTACACACTACATGAAGATCATTCTCAAAAGCCTAAAATAGGGGCTCTTTAATCTGAATACTAGTATCTTGAAGAATATCTAGTGAAATATTATGTGCTGTCATCATGGCAAAGATAAAATAAATCAGTTATTAGAAATGAGTTATTAAATCTATTAGTTATTAAAACTACTGCACAAAAATATACTGGGGGGGGGGCGAATAATTCTGACTTCAACTGCTCATGCTAGGTGATTCCATGATAGCGTGATTTGATCCGGCGTGGTAATAATTAGCCTGTATGTTTGAGAACTGCTGCTATATACACTACAGTACAGTCTCTTCTTTATTTAACTCTCATTTTGCGAATGTGTACTAATAAGCGCGTCTCATGTTGAGGTGCTGATGTGCTCCATGTTATTAACACATTCAGATCACGTGATCAGACTCTGGATTGACATCATCAGCGCGATGATGCTGAACATCCGGTGTGATGAGACTCGTTCGTCATTCGACACCGTTGTGAGATCCCCAGCTGCCGGTTTATGAGTAATGTCATGTGTGTTTGTTCATAAGGAGGAGCTGCGGCCCCAGTTTGAAGCCAAATACTCGCGGAAGGAGAGAGTAAACCCCATCTCAGGCAAACCAGAGCCTTTCCAGCCCTTCACAGACAAGCTCAGCCGACTCATGGTGTCTGTTTCCGGCATCTTCTTCATGGTGAGAAGAGTCAAAATGTCCCAGATCTGAATATTGTGGTTTTATCAACACTGTAAGCTTGCAAAAAACGTCCATATTCTACAGAAAAAATACATTATTTTACCTAAAAAGGTAATATTGTGTAGATGTATTGTTCAGTTGAAAAATAAATGCAATCATTGCTGTTTTTTCCACTAAAACGGTGCAAAAAAACTAAAAACTGCTGCAAAAAGTGCTATATTATAGAGAAAAAGCTTCTTTTTTCATTAAAATGATAATATTCTGTTAAAAAAGGTGAATTTTTGGCAAAAACAGCCATATTATAAAGAAAAAGCTTCTTTTTTTCACAAAAATGGTAATATTCTGTTAAAAAGTGCATTCTGGGTAATTCAGAATACAGTTCTTTGACAGAATACATATTAATTTGTCCATAAATCACATCTGAATATTGTGGTTTTATCAACACTGTAAAAACAGCGATAATCTACAACAAAATTTGTGTAAATATGTAAAGCTCGATTGAAAAACAAATGTTGTTGTTGTTGTTGTTGTCTTTTTTGTTCATTAAAATGGTGCAAAAAACTGCAGCAAAAACTGCATTATTATAGAGAAAAAGCTTTTTTTTTCACTAAAAAGATAATATTCTGTTAAAAAAAGTGCATTTTATGCAATCCAGAATGCATTTGTTTTACCAAATACATATTTATTTGTCCATAAGCCAGATCTAAATATTGTATTTTTATCAACACTGTAATACAGTAAAACTAAAAAGCTAATATTGTGTAAAGATGTAATGTTCGCTTGGAAAATAAATGCTGCTGCTGTTTTTTTGTTCAGTAAAATAGTGCAAAAAACTAAAAACTGCTGCAAAAAACAGCCATATTATAGAGAAAAAGCTTATTTTTTTCACAAAAATTTTGATATTCTGTTAAAAAAGTGCATTCTGGGTAATTCAGAATACAGTGCTTTGACAGAATACATATTAATTTGTCCATAAATCAGATCTGAATATTGTGGGTTTATCAACACTGTAAAAACAGCGATAATCTACAACTAAATACAGTTGTTGTTTATTTAACTAAAAGGTATTATTGTGTAAATATGTAATGCTTGATTAAAAAGCAAATGCTGATCTTGTTTTTTTTTGTTCACTAAAATGGTGCAAAAAAAAAACTGCAGAAAAAAAACAGCCATATTATAGAGAAAAAGCTTTTTTCCACTAAAATGGTAATATTCAGTTTAAAAAAAAGTGCATTCTAGGTTATTCCTCCCCATTCTGATGCTCAGATTGACCTGCAGCAGATCTACATGCCTAAATGCATCGAGTTGCAGCCATGTGATTGGCTGATAAAAAATTTGCGTTAACAAGCAGTTGGACAGGTGTACCTAATAAAGTGGCCGGTTAGTGTATATATACAGTTGAAGTGATAATTATTAGCCCCCCTGTTTATTTTTTTTCCCCAGTTTCTGTTTAAAGGAGAGAATATTTTTTTTCAACACATTTCTAATCATGATAGTTTTAATAACTCATCTCTAATAACAGTGATGACAGTAAATAATATTAGACTAGATATTCTTCAAGACAGCTTAAAGTGACATGTAAAGGCTTAACTAGGTTAATTAGGTTAACTAGGCAGGTTGGGGTAATTATTGTATAACGATGTTCTGTAGACTATCAAAAAATAAAAAATAAAGGGGCTAATAATATTGACCTTAAAACGTTTTTTGAAAAATTTAAAACTGCTTTTATTCTAGCCGAAATAAAACAAATAAGACTTTCTCCAGAAGAAAAAATATTATCAGACATACTGTGAAAATGTCCTTGCTCTGTTAAACATCATTTGGGAAATATAAAAAAAAGAAAAAAAATTCAAAGAGGGGTGAATAATTCTGACTTCAGCTATATACATATTTATATTAGTAATTTAATATTTATGTCCACGTGTATTTCTGTGCATTTAAACAAACACTTTGATTATACTTTAATATTTATTAAACTAAGCGTGTGGTAATAAATGATGACAGTATATTCCATTTTAGGTGAACTCCAAGTTATTAGATGATTTCCAGTTTTGCTTTTGGTACGGACTAATCTAATATATTATTAGATCCTGTAAAATCTATTAATTGGTCAAATTTTAAATAAAAGTGACTTTGTTAAACATCTTCAACATCAAAAGTTCCAAAATGCAACTTGAAATGGAAAAAAAACAAGACAAAATCTGTGAAACCAATAATTGACAGATATTTTTATTAGTGTATTATAATAATACCCTGTCTCCCTCTTGTGGCTGTGAATGAAAAGATGGTGCAGCACTTGGGAATATATATATTTTTCAAGAATTGAAAAGTGACAGAAGGCTAATAACAATTATAATATCAATAATAACTGTGTGTTGACGTGTATAATCTGCTGTTTTTCTGCAGATCTCTCTGGTTCTGACGGCTGTGTTCGCTGTGGTGGTTTTCCGGCTCATCGCTATGGAGAAGTTTGTTTCATTTCAATGGGAGTTTGTGAAGAAAAACTGGCAGTTCGCAACTTCAGGCACCGGAGTCTGCATCAACTTCATGATCATCATGTCTCTCAATGTGGTCCGTTTCCTCTGTCTGATGTTTATGTTTATATATATATATATATATATATATAGACACTTTTTACTTTTTTTAATTGTAATGTAAATGTTTAATGACTTTACAAACGTCTCTTCTGATTGAGTTTTCTCTGTATTTTCCATCCTCCGTCAGGTCTATGAGAAAGTGGCGTATCTTCTGACTAACCTGGGTGAGTGTTGATTCAGTTTGCTCTTTAATGCTTCACTGCAAAATAAAATTCATTCATTTTCCTTCAGCTTTAACCCAAAGAATGAGCAGTCTGTCAGATGAAGAAGAGCCGGAGTCAGAGATTCAAATAAATAAATGAAGTTTACTGAAGATAGTTTGCAGTTTCATCAGCAGAAGCCAGCTTCAACACTCGCTATGTCTTCCTAGGGCGCTCTGACTTACAGTACAACAATGCAGCAATTATACTCTTTGCACAAGTCCAGAAAAGGTGGGATCCAGGTAAACAGTTCTCATTGGTTACAGCAGAAATAGACGATTCTAAATGTGTGCGTCGGGGATGGATCGTATCTGACTCCAGATATGGATGGCGGCATGGTTTTTGGGGGTCAGGCCGACTCTAAACTATTAAAAGCTGATCTCCGACCTGTAAAAAGCTGAGCCATGGAGGCATACATATACACAAGAGACAGTCTGTTATGGAAACTCAAGGTCGTTTCTTGTACTTTCAGCTAACTTATCAAACTAGTTCAAACCTGGTTTAATCAACATTCGGCTACAATATCCTCACTACACACAACGTCTATCTAGCAAAGAAAGGAATTACGTTAACAAGAATTAGCAATATAAACAGTTAAATTACTGTAGACAGTATCATGACAATAGAAACAGGTGTCTCCCCCCTCTCAGCATCAGTAATTCCGCTCAAAAGAGAGAGGGAGAGGGAGAAGGAGAGGTCTCCATGACCTATGACCTGGTTTGTGTGTCTCCTGTTAGCTCATTCATTAGTAAAAATCAATGCTAAGTTAAAAACTCATTCAAATAATCAATTAATTATCATTAATAAAAATAATGAGAAACAGGATGATGAGGAAAGGTTAAACGGATTGGAAGGTCTGAAATCCTTCACACTTGTTTATCAGGGGTCGCCTTAGTGGAATGAACCACCAACTATTCCAGTTTATTCTTTATGCTGCGGATGCCTTTCCAGCTGTAACCCAGCACTGGGAAACACCCATACACTCGCATTCTCACACACTCATACTCCGGTTTCCAAACACATGTGCTATACAGTAGGTGAATGAGTGAAATAAATTGGCTGTAGTGTACGAGTGTGTGTGTGAATGTGAGAGTGTATGGGTGTTTCCCAGTACTGGATTGCTATTCCAGCATTAAAAATATGCTGGAATAGTTGGCGGTTCATTCCGCTGTGGCGACCCCTGATGTATAATGGACTAAGCCGAAGGAAAATGAATGAATGTAAGTTAACATGTCGCCAAATGTTACCGGTTAAAACCTAAAGTGGCGATGAGGTCTCAAAATGTGTGGAAAGGGTCTTTAAAAAGCCTTTAAAAGCTGTTGGATTTCATTCTCTGATTCCTGGGTATGGCGCAGTAGGTAGCACAATCGCCTCACAGCAAGAAGGTCGCTGGTTCGAGCCTCGGCTGGGTCAGTTGGCATTTCTGTGTGGAATTCACACATATTCCGGTTTCCCACACAGTCCACACACATGCGCTATAGGCATTCCTGTCAACCCTCCCGTTTTCCTGGGATTCTCCAGTATTTTACATTCTAAATCGTAAAAGTCTATCATGTCGTAAAGGTATTTCTACCATATTTTCAGTCTGAAGGGTGGCAATAAACATTAAAGAGCAGAGCCTCCCTATACGCAACTCATACCGCCGAACCACCAGGGGCCGCCCTTTGTTCTTAAATGTGAGTCTGTTCTGTGCTTTTGCTTTGTTTAGGCATGAAAACACGTTGGGATTCTCTTTCCTTTTATTACAGATGCTGTCTCCCCTTCATATGCAATCCTCAGAACAGTCATATAGCGGTGCGTGACTGTCAGCTGACGCGCTCCATAGTGATAAATAGAGGCTGTTTCCCTAACAGATTCTGTACATGCCGTTTGAAACAGATTGAAAGTCTGGGTTTTGGATGCGTGTTTAAACAGACATATACACATAATTAATAATAGTAATATCTAAAGATGTCGATCATGGTGGGGTTTTTTCAAACACAACTAATTTTGTCCTAAATGAGCATAAAAATGTAGGAAAGCAGTCGAATGCTTTCTTTATGACGTTAGATGTGTGCATTTTTAAAGTGACTCCTGTTATTTAATGTAATCAAATGAAAAAAATCTAAATAAATATTCATCGATTCATTCGTTGCTCTTTAATCAGAATGTGTGAGTTATACAGTGAAGAAACGGCTAATGAGATTTGAGAGCTTGATTTTTATTTCATTATAATAGCTATTCATTTGTAATAAAGCTGAACTGTTTGCTAATGTATTTGCTGCTGATGTATACTATTTATTTTTTCTTTTGTAAATAATGATAATAAACATATTACTGACCATTCAACTGTTTATTTACAATGAAACAGCTCCAAATCAACATATTTAGTCATTTGGGGATTTTTTTTAAGGGGTTTTTTCTTCACTTTACTCTGACTCAATCAGAATAATACTTGCTTTTATTAAGGGCACTTGGTATTACAGGGATCTCTTGATTGAAAGAGTCTATAAACACTAACCAAAGGGAACATCGACAGGGCACATAACATAGGGCGTCGGGGGAATCCCTTATTATGGTGGGCATATCCCTTATTTTCTCATCCCAATGTTGACAGGTAGGGCTATAGGGGAATTGGATAAGCTAAATTGTCCATACTGTATGTGTGTGAATCAGTGTGTATGGGTGTTTCCCAGTGATGGGTTGCAGCTGGAAGGGCATCCACTGTGTAAAACATGTGCTAGATAAGTTGGCGGTTCATTCCGCTGTGGTGACCCCAGATTAATAAAAGGACTAAGCGGAAAAGAGAATGAATGAATGAATGATGATTCTTGAATATACCCTGTTTTACTTAACCAAAGCATTAAGAAAAGCATCTTTAGCAGTGTTTTATCAAGACTCTGACAGTGTTTTTTTCTTGTGACGCAGAGCATCCGCGCACAGAGTCGGAGTGGGAAAACAGCTTCGCCCTCAAGATGTTCCTCTTCCAGTTCGTCAATCTCAACAGCTCCACTTTCTACATTGCCTTCTTCTTAGGCAGGTCAGCGGCTCTTTATGATTCAGTGTTTCCTTGCTGCTTTCATTTACACACTAGAGCTCTGTTACATTTGGTGTAACTTTATATTAAAGGGGTCTATTATGCAAACATCACTTTAAACACAGTTGTGTGGCAGCAGTGTGTGGATCTAATCAGCTCCTAATTGTAAAAATGAATTAATTGTACTTGTTATAATCAGACTTGATCAAAACAGTCTGCAGAAACACTTTGATTGACATTCTCTCTTTGTACGTGTCATCAGAGTGGAAAAGCCCCGCCCACTAGTGCCCATCTCTCCCTCACGAGCATAGCAGTTTTGAATTTGCCACTATGCTGACACACAGGCATCTGTAGCCCCGCCCTCTTTTGAAAATCTCATTTGAATTTAAAGCGACGGTCACCAAAACGCCACAATTAGGATCAAAGCCTAAAAGGGTCAGCCTCAGAGAGTTCTTAAACATGATCTGTGTGGTATTTTGAGCTGAAGCTTCACACACACACACTCTCTAGAGACATCAGACTTATTTTACATCTTAATAATAGGTAACCTTTAAAGTTCCTCTATTATGCTCCAGATTTTTATTAGGGGTCTCCTCCAATAATAGAGCTAATGATATGACAAAACTATTTAAATAGTCAAAAAATGCATATTAATAGGCATTAATAAAACCTGAATATTATAGGTCTTTTCAAGTAGTTTTTAATTACTTTTTTATTGAACATTTGAATTTAAAAACTGTTTTGTTATTTGAAAAATGCATGTGTTATTAATTAATTATATGTACTTACTATATGGTTAGGTTTAGTTGCGTGTAGTTATGCATAATTTCAATTAATTTCTATAGTAAATAAATGGAATATATACACTACCTGGCAAAAGTCTAGTCGCCTATCTAAGTTTTAGAAACCCCAAATAATAACTTGACTTCTAGTTGATGATTTGGTATCAGAAGTGTCTTCTATGAAAGGCAAAGGCCTCTAGATGACGCTTATTTGACCACAATAAAAGATGATCATGCCTTGATTTTGAATGATTTCATAAGGACAGTAAGGTCTGACTCTGCTTAGACTAAAGTCTCATCACTGAACCTTCAATAATGTCCAGTATAGAATATAAAGTCATGCTGCAGTGGAAACAGAATGAATATTGTGTCTGACTCCATCATGAGCTTGGAGGACTGCATCCATACATCTCTGAATGACTCAAATCACTTATTTATTAAGCGTTCTTGCAGGACTCCCAGAGTTCATCAAGACTCTTTGGATTCATCTTCAATGCCTCCATCTTACCCCAGACATGCTCAATAATATTCATGTGTGGTGACTGGGCTGGCCAATCCTGGAGCACCTTAACCTTTGCTTTCAGGAGCTTTGATGTGGAGGCTGAAGTATGAGAAGAAGCGCTATCCTGCTGGAGAATTGTCCCTCTCCTGTGGTTTGTAATGTAATGGGCAGCACAAATGTCTTGATACCTCAGGCTGTTGATGTTGATCATCCACTCTGCAGATCTCTCGCACGCCCCCATACTGAATGGAACCCCAAACCATGATTTTTCTATCACCAAACTTGACTGAATTCTATGAGAATGTTGAGTCCATGCGGGTTCCAGTAGGTCTTCTGCAGTATTTGTGATGATTGGGATGCAGCTCAACAGAGGATTCAGCAGAAAAGACCAGAAGTCAAGGTTTTATTTGTTGCTTTTACAACTGCTTTTATCAGGTAGTGTAAAAAGGACACCTTAAAAAAGTGTAACCAGAATTACTGCTCATAAACTGTTAGTAAAAATGTGAAATTTTAAAGCAGAATGACTGTAAAATACATTTAGATTTTTTTAAATAAAAGTATTAATTATTACTACAAATAATAATAATAATAGTAATAATAATAACATCAATAATATAAATAAATAATAACAAACTCAAACATCGTCAGTAAAATTCTAGCAAAAACACAACACTTTATTTAAAACAAATGGTTATTAGAATATTATGTCAAGTGACACTGAAGTACTGACGTTTTTAAAGTGGAAGTGGTGAAATAATCATATTTCTCGATTGTTATGAACATTTTGTGGTGGCGCAGTGGGTAGCACAATCGCCTCACAGCAAGAAGGTTGCTAGTTCGAGCCTCAGCTGGTTCAGTTGGCGTTTCTGTGTGGAGTTTGCATGTTCTCCCCGTGTTGTCGTGGGTTTCCTCCGGGTGCTCCGGTTTCCCCCACAAGTCCAAACATATGCACTATAGGTGATCTAAATTGTCCGCAGTGTATGTGTGTGAATGAGTGTGTATGGGTGTTTCCCAGTGATGGGTTGCAGCTGGAAGGGCATCCGCAGCGTAAAACATGTGCTGGATAAGTTGGCGGTTCATTCCTCTGTGGCGACCCAAGATTAATAAAGGGACTACGCGTACAGAAACAACATGGACATACTGTATCCCCACATTCAGATTTACACACACACCTCTGATGGAATTTCATGAGTGTTATATTAATGTGTGTGTGTGTGTGTGTGTGTGTGTGTGTGGTGTGTGGTATGTGGTGTGTGTGTTTTCCTTAGGTTTGCTGGCAGGCCGGGTGACTATAATAAGCTGTTTAACCGCTGGAGGATGGAGGAGGTTTGCTCATTATTGCTCTTCGTGATCAACATCTATCAAATATCAGTGCTGGTTATGAGATCTCTGTAAAAGCGGTCATTACTGTATAATCACCTCAGCTTCACAACTGTGCTCCGTCATAACACCAGAGCACTCTTTAACATCTCTAGACTGTCAAACTTTTGAATATAATCAAAACCACTTTTCACTTGGGGGAGAAAGAAATGTGCTTAATTGAACTCAATGTGTTGTTTATTACAAACCCAGAGAAGTTTGTTTGGGGAAATAAAATAGCTTGGGGTTAATGTTGTATTAGTGAAGTAAGATGCGGCTTAAATACCTTTAAACAGAGTTTCTGCGTTTATTAACATATTTAAAAGACCACTTTTTAAAATCATTGTGTTTAATTCTGTCTGAGTTATACTGTAAGTGTTTGCGGTGGGGAAAAATCTGCCATCGTTCTCACTCCCGGTCGTTGGTGTGTGCGACTGACTGTGCGTGTGCTTGTGTGTGAACACCACCACACTCTGCCTGTGATTGGCAGACTCTATCTAAGCCAATCATCATGTTCTCAATTACACCACACCAATCATCATCATCACTGGTTGGTAATGTTTGCCGCCCCAGCCCCAAACACACACACACACCTACACACACCCCAGAGAAAGAGAGGTGCTATGGCTGAAAGAGACGCTGCTCGCATGGAAAACAATGCAATGTTTACTTAATTATAGTGACGCGCATTTTATTGTCAGTGACGGTAATGGTGCTGTAACGGGGGAAACGGTAATTCAATTGATTACTCGTTACTGAAACAAGTTCAATTCAATTCATCGTTATTTGTATAGCACTTTTACAATAGAAGATTATAGTGAATTGAAAGCGTGTCTGTTCAGTTTTCAGGGTTTAAGTTCAGTTCAGTGTGGTTTAATATTCACTGCTGAGTCCAAACACTGAAGACTAATCCATCTACGTGCAGCTCTACAAGTCCTGAACCATGCAAGCCAGCGTCAAGGAAAAAACTTCACCAATTGGCGAAAGTGAAGGATTAAAAAACCTCGAGGGAACCTAGGCTCATTTGGGCATGACCATTTCTCCTATGGCCAAACGTCTTGTGCAGAGCTGCAGTCTAGGCGCCGGAGGCTGGAGAACGCTGGACGTCCATCAAGGCTGGTGCACAGGCTGGCCCTTTAGGATCAATGCGAGGACTCGTCTGTCACTGGGGTCTTACAAGGATCAGTCTCATGCTCTCCACTCCTCCATGACCACCACAGCAGCTGCTCAGGATGCGGCCTGGTCCAGGATTATGGAACCCGCTGGAATAATAAAAAACAAGTATCGCTGTTAGTAACACTGTTTATTTAGTGCTGTTATTCCCATCACTGATTATAAAACATTGAAACTAGCAGAATTCTTCATTTACTACAATAGTCACTCTGACCGTTCGTTATTAAATTGAATTTGTCACATTATTTAACATTCAAAGTTTCTGTTGAGATTTTAGAATTGAACTGTGAATATCTGCCGTCATACTTCATGGTTGTTAGTCTAAAAATGTATATATTTTTTGTAAATATAGCCTTTAATTGTCTATAAGTTACTGGACTGTCCACTTTTCACTGCACTTTTTTTCACTATGTTTGTTTTTGCTATCAAAAAAAATAGTTTTTTGCTATCAGAAAGTTACAAAGGCATATTTAAAGGAACAGAAATTAGTTTGTGTGTGTGTATTGTAATTTTGATATAATAATATTATATCTAGGTGGCGCAGTGGGTAGCACGTTCGCCTTACAGCAAGAAGGTCGCTGGTTCGAGCCTCGGCTGGGTCAGTTGGCGTTTCTGTGTGGAGTTTACATGTTCTTCCCATGTTTGTGTGGGTTTCCCCCACAGTCCAAGCACATGCGGTACGGGTGAATTGTGTATGCTAAAAATTGACTGTAGCGTAGCAGTGTGTGTGTGAATGAGTGTGGGTGTTTCCCAGTAATGGGTTGCGGCTGAAAGGGCATTCGGTCTGTAAAAGATATGATGGATAAGTTGGCGGTTCATTCCACTGTGGTGACCCCTGATTAATAAAGGGACTAAGCCGAAAATAAAATGAATGAATATTATATCTATTTTTTTCTTCTGTAAAAAAAAAACTATATACAGGGGGTGTTGAAAGTTTGGGCACACCAGCTAAAAAAATATATTAATGTGCATAAAAAAGCCAAGGAAAGATGGAAAAATCTTCTAAAGGCATCAAATTACAGATTAGACATTCGTATAATGTCAAAAAAGTTTGTTTTTATTTTAATCATTTACACTTTCAAAATAACAGAAAACTAAAAACTGGTGTCTGCAAAAGTTTGGGCACCCTGTACAGTTCATATATTGTACTTTATATCTTGTATAGGCTTTTTGGTTTCATATTAGTTCATATTACTTATAATCCGGCACCTAGACTGCAGCTCTGCACATTATGTTTGGCCATACACTGCAAAAAAATGCTTGAAATATCTAAAAATGTCCAAATATCTAAAAATCCTTAAATCAAGAAGAATTATCCAGACAAACAAAACATGTTGTCTTGTTTTAAGAAATAATGTGCCCAATTGAAGTGAGTTTTTCTATAAAACAAGCTAAATAATCTGCCAATGGGGTGAGCAATAATCACCCCATTGGCAGATTATTTTGCTTGCTTTAAGGAAAAACTCACTTAATATTGGCATAATATTTCTGAAAACAAGACAACATGTTTTGCTTGTCTAGAAAATGCTTTTTGATAAAAGAATCTTTAGATATTTGGACTAGAAACAAGACAAAAAACTAAGTAAGAAAAGCATTTATTGCAGTGTAGGAGAATGGTCATGCCCAACTGAGTCTGGTTTTTATCCTTCATTTTCGCCAATTGGTGAAGTTTGTTCCTCGCCGCTGTCGCCACTGGCTTGCATGGTTCGGGACGTGTAGAGCTGCGCATCGATGGATTACTCTTCAGTGTTTGAACTCTCAGCAGTGAATATTAAACCACACTGAACTGACACTGTTCAAATTTACTATAATTTTCTATCTGAAGCTGCTTTGACACAATCTACATTGTAAAAGCGCTAGAGAAATAAAGATGAATTGAACTGAATTATAAAACCGGTCTGTGAAATGCTTGATACTGATTGGCTAATGCGCATTATCAGCATTTGTAAAGAGCATCTAGTACAAATTGAAAGACATACATATATTTAATATTTTTCAACTTGTCATTTTAAAGCAGTCATTTAATCAGTTTAAAGAAAAGTATCTTGCGTCTATGAAATGTGGATACAAAACTGAAAATAATGAATCAATACTGAATGTATAAGTAACATGAGCTAATAATGCTTTGTTATTCAACTGTAGTGTCATCCCAGTGGGTGTCTAATCGACCTGTGTCTGCAAATGGGAGTGATCATGGTGCTGAAACAGATCTGGAATAACTTCATGGAGCTGGGCTACCCGTGAGTAAAACAAACCATGCAGGACAAAAAAAAAAAACATCCTAAAACACACAAGGCGTGCGTTTCCCAAACAACATCATAGTACGATGTCGTTTGGGAAATGAAAGTTGTAGTGACGAGTCTTTCCCAAAACCCGTAGTTTCTCTGTCGCGGATCCATCGTTTAAACCACGTCAATTAGAATGTAAAACGCCCATAATGACGCTCTAAACGGGGTGGAGTAACTTCTTTAAGAAGAACCTCATAGTTTATTTTGTGCAAATTATATTGTTTTACACGCACACGCATTTAAAAAAATCTAATATTAGTTTTGGTAAAAACATGCACTTGCTTTCTATATTTACTGAAATATATGTAAACGGCACATATAGGGCCAATGCTTCCAAAAATTATTCAGAATATTCTATATTCTATTCTAAACATAAAATCACTTACAAAAGCCAACGTGTTTTTAATATCATATATAAATCATATAGATAAATAATGAGGCGATTTATTAAGAAATGAAATTTATTATTTATTAGGAAATTTAAAAAAATCCTACTTTAATGATGATGATGATGATAATGATTATTATTATTATAAAGTAGGATACTGTTTATTTTTATTTTTGTATTTTTTTTAAAGTCTACTTTTACAATTTGGCACATGCAAACCACTGCAGAAATGATCTACCCAGCAGGTCCATGTTATATACAGTACAGACACTTAATAAATAATCTACTATAAATAAAAGCATTAATGTTTGCTGTTTTTTGTTTTCTCAAGCATTGGAGACGTAACATAAATTCTGCGTTTAAATAACAGGTCACCTATAGCTTTCGTCATGAGCCACGGCTGTGTTCAACATGACATCAATGTTTTCAAAGTGCACTGAAGAGAGCGCAATTATGAACAGGAAGATCTCTAAAACTGAACTGTAAAAATACTTTGAAAGCAAATCACAGATAAGAGAGACGACCTTACAAAAAAAATACAAGTTTAAATGTCAGAATGTTCTAAATGAATAGGGTATAGGGGGGATAACTGGGAATAGAACACAGCCAGGAACTATGTTTCTGAAGCCTGGTTTATACTTCTGCGTCAAGTGATCGCCGTAACCCTCGGCGTATGCCTCGTGCGTAGCTGTGCATTTATACATTTATATGCAATACACTTCCGAAACGCCAGTAGACGTTTATGTTTCTCTGTGTCGAGTTTCTTCATTGGTGTTCTGTTTTTTCTGAACACTTCCTTAATGTACAAGTGGCTCAAATTCGCTCATTTTGAGGCAGGAACCGGTGGACATGCAACAACTTTAATCATGAGGTAAACACAAAACAACAGTCTCCATCCAGAGCTCCTTCACGGTACTCCACACTTGTAAACACTCGCTGCATCGGGCGCGCATCTCTCACCTCCGCCCACACTCGTCAGCGTTACCAAGCCGACCAATCACAGAGCTTGCGCTACATGACCGTGTTACATTATTTGAGAGATGCGCGTCTACGTCGCCGACTGTTACGGCGAGGGGCTATGCGTCCACGCGTAGGCTGCGCCGTAGCTTACTCGTGCGCTTGACGCAGAAGTATAAATCGGCCTTTACTACAGCTCCAGAGGTGTAGTCGCAAGTGTACAAGTCTGCGACCCATTTTGCGAATGTTTGTTGGAACGACAGATTTGGGAATCGCCAAATCAACAAACTATGTTTGTAACAACACAACTTGCAACCTTAGTTAGCTAATGATAGTTTTCAGAAAAACACCCCAGACTGGCTGATGAGCATTCTGAGGTGTGCCGTTATTTTCACATATTTATGCACAGATAAAGTAGTTCCGGCAGGTTTTGAGCCCATTACAATAGAGGTCTGCAGATTTCCGAATAAAATGCAGTAGCGGTCAGTAACTCTAGTAAAATTTGAACTGGAGTGGGCAGGCTAACAATATAGCATTCCCGAGTCTCGTTATTGTTTCAGAACAGAACATAGCTGTGATTTCCTTATTCTTATTGAGCACCGGTACAGCCAGTGCTCATGACTGTCACACATGATGAACGCATGACCAGTGTTTTCTGCACATGCTTTTTATTTACACAGTCTGTGTGCGCATCATCTGTATAACGGTCCTTAGAGTGAGCTTGCATTAGAAAATGGTCAGTTTACTGTTAGTAAACCCACATCAGGCAAATCTGATGTATGGGAGTCTTTTTCATTGTGATAGACACAAATGGAATAAAATTACCCTTTGCGAGATGTGATAATACCTCAAAGTTTTACTCTTTAGCAGTCAAAGGGGTCGCATACCGGCAGATCTAAATTTAGCGGGAACGATCGGGTCGTGTAGAAAATGATCCTAAGCGTGCAGTGGATAAACAGAGATTGAACAGCGGGAGCAGTCAGGTATGGAACAAAACCTGGCGGGAGTGGGACTAAAAATCAGTCCCGCGCAGACCTCTACATTCCAGCTCCATATCACTATTATTTTACAGCTACAGCAGTCAAAAACACATCAAAACACAACAGAAGGCTTGGGATGAGATGTGTGAGAAACCAGTCTAACACACTGGAGCAAGTTTGAGCACAAAAACCTGTCTAATGTCTCAAAAACAATATCAAAACCTTAGGTTTAGCTGTGTGTATCATAGTATAAGCGGAATAATGCTCTCCTGACTACTGAATTATTCAGAAATAACGCACACCTGAGGTGAAATGCTTTCTGAATGACCATATTACATTACAAACTGTAGTAATTATGTAGTAAGTATTAATTATGCTACAAATTCAGCTTTGCATCACAGGAATGGAGCGTATGTCTTAATTATTCCCAGCAGTGTGGATTATTTGATACGATCTGATGTTGTTATTGAGCGTATGAGCGCAGAGGTCTGTGTTACTCAATTATTAGCCCAAACAGGAGTTGTTTTCTGCAGGGAAACGGTCAGATTGTCCTCAGTTCCAGTTCACAGACCACTGATTCTGCCAACTCTGCAGAGAAAACTGTATAGCTCATCAGAAAGAGACACAGACCACCACACATGATCAAGAAAACCGTGATGATGAGGGACATTAGTTCAAGTTTACAGCGCTGCGCTTTGTCCATCAGTCAAAACAACACCACTGTATTACTGCACTCTGGATGCATCTTTAATAGTCTTCATGAAACACAAGAGAAGTGTGTCCCTGGTAAAAAAAAAAAAAAAAAAAAGTGTGGATATGTACTTATAGTGTATTGCAGGTTGTTTTTGTGCTGGTCCTCCAGGCTCCTGCAAAACTGGTGGTCTCGGCGTAAGATGAAGCGAGCCGGAGAGCAGAGTAACAGTAAAGAAGAGCTCCCGCAGTGGGACAGAGACTGGAACCTGCAGCCCATGAACGCACACGGCCTTGTGGACGAGTACCTGGAGATGGGTGCGTTCGCTTTTCCTTTACTGAGGGATTAACGTTTACTTTTATTAATTTAGCAGACTCTAACTTACAAATAAGTATTAAAAGATCACTTTAACTGCTGGTTCAAGAGTTCACACTTAGCCGATGATTGATTATAAAGCGTGCTTGGCATGCTGTCTCGGGAGAGAGCCCTGAGCTCATAAGATCCTCGAGCTCGGGGCTCCCTCCCATTTGCAAGGCGAGAGGGGAGTTTGAGCTCAGGTAGATCTGAGAACTCCCCTGCTGTAGTAGCTAATGAACAGATAGTGATCGCTCTTAAGAGATAACTACTTATTAGGAGCATGTCTATGGTGCAGATTTGGATTAGCCAATTAACTTAAGTTGCATGTTTTTGGACGGTGGGAGAAAACCGGGGAACCCGGGGGAAACCCATGTAAGCAAGGGGAGAACGTGTGAACTCTGCACTGCACAGAACTTAGGGTATTTATAGTGACTATAGGAATCATCTGATTGTTGAATCATAAATTGAATAATGCGGGGCCGGCTGCAAGCAATCGTAAGCACATGATCCTCTCGAAATTAGTTTATAAATAAACTTCACTTTGTCAAGTCCATCCGAAATTGACTTGATTAAAGCAAACTCTGGTGTTAGAAACAGTGTATTAGACTGCATAATCTCAATAATAATGAGTGCACTAGTTTGTGCCCTATTATTTAGCAGATGTTTTGTATGTGTTGTGTATAGTTCTACAGTTTGGCTTCACTACGATCTTCGTAGCGGCGTTTCCTCTGGCTCCTCTGCTGGCTCTGCTCAACAACATCATCGAGATTCGATTAGACGCTTATAAGTTCGTCACGCAGTGGAGGAGACCGATGCCTGCCCGCGCTACCGACATCGGTCAGTGCTTTCACACCAATGTACCCTTTTCACAAGACTGCTATGACACTCATCAGAATCTTAAATCCTTGAAAGTTTTTAATATTTGGATTTTTTGTTTTGTGTATTCATTCAGTTCATTTCATCGTTATTTCTATAGCACTTTCACGATGTAGATTGTGTCAAAGCAGCTTTACATTAAAGTTCTAGTACATTGAAACCATGTCAATATCATCTTATATCATCTTCAACAGTTATTTGAGGTGTTTGTAATGCAGCGTCTATGGGGGCAGCACAGTAAATCTGACATTTTTTTGCCATTATCAGTCTCTCACAAGTCTTGATTACGCCATCGTGGAGTTTTTCTGTCATTATTTCAGCAAATAGCATTGTAAAATAATGATTTGTTGTACTCTTCCATTCACTGCGCTCTGAGTTTACCAACTATGACGACTTACACTGCTGAGAAACCCAGAAACGTGAATAGGGTCCATCAGCCTGAAGTCGTTCTGTACAATGCACGATCTTTCTGTAATATAGCATTTTTTTGTTAGGGATCTGGCATGGTGTCCTGGAGGGAATTGGAGTTGTGGCTGTCATAACAAATGCCTTCGTCATCGCCATCACTTCAGATTACATCCCTCGCTTTGTCTACGCAATCAAATATGGGCCCTGTGTGGACAAGGGTTACCGGCACGAGAAGTAAGATAATAGCTGCACAGAATATTTACAGCCCAGAACATGTCAATAATCAGAATAAACTAAATTCTTTTTCAAATGTTTCATTTTTCAATACATTTTTTTATACTTAATAGTTTTAATAACTCAATTCAAATCTAATCAAATTTTTATTTAATTTACTAATTATTTTGTAAGATACTAGTATTCAGATTACAGTGCAATTTAAAGACCTTACTAGGTTAAGTAGGTTAACTAGGCAGGTTAGTTTAATTGGAAAAGTCATTTGACAACAGTGGTTTGTTGTGTAAAGCAGGGGTTTTTAAACTGTGGGGCGCGCCAGCACCTATTGGGGGGGGGTTAGCGAGTAAATTATGATGACAATTTTTATGCGTTCACTAGAGGGAATATGATTATATGTCTATCAGGCACCTGTAGAGTTTATGCGTTTCAGTAAAATATGAAGAAATAAAATGGAGCGCGAGTGACATTGGACAAACTTGAGGGGGCGTGTGTCCTAAAAGGTTGAAAACCCCTGCTGTAGACAATCGACTTATGAATATTTGAAATATTTTACAGGAGGTCTAATCATTTTGTCTTCAGCTGTATGTTGCTTTTGTATTGTTTTGCTCTTCTAATGCTGTATCTTTGTGTTTTGGATGGCTCTTCACAGATGTCTAAGAGGATACTTGAACAACAGCTTGTCTGTGTTTGATATGGGTGAACTGAGAAATGGGAGTTATGAAAATCAATACTGCAGGTACTACACATGCTATATTATGTCGTTATATGTTTTTTGCTAGATTTTTTTGGATTCTAGTACTTTGTGTGTGTGTGTCTTTACAGGTATCGAGATTACAGAGCGCCTCCATGGAGTCCTGAACCCTATGAGTTCACCCTGCAGTTCTGGCATGTTTTAGCTGCCAGACTAGCCTTCATCATTGTCTTCGAGGTCAGTGTTACCTTATGTTTATTATATGAGGATTGTTTACATTAAAATGTAGTTTTGATAAATTGCAAGACACAATTAGATATCTATTTAAATTTACAAGCAGGGCTTAATTTGTGCTGGAACACGCCAGAACCGAATCCGGCACCTCTGAAATCGGTGGTTTCCCGGCACCTCATTTTACTGACCCCCACCCACTTTCACTTTCTTCCATGACTCCCTAACCCTCTTCTCTTTCATCTGCGACACCCCCGCCCCGCTCACTTGCGTCCACAACACCCCTCCGCCAACAACCCCCACCATCCTCACTTTCTCCACTTTTATGCTTAACATCCTCTGGAAACATGTCTGATCCGTTTCCCTGATCTGTTCCGGGACCTCGCAAACACAAGTTAAGCATTGAATACAAGATACTAGCGAAATAAAGGCTAGCTGGTTCAAACTAACATTGTAGGTAAACCTCACTTCTTAGACTCAAGAAATAAAATGATTGATGCTCATTTGCACCATTGTAAACATGCCTTAATCCCATGCCAGCAAATTCATGTTTATTCTGGAGTGTCCTGCAAGGAACCAGTTGAAATGGTGCCGTGACCCGGATAGGAGTACAATTTAGGATTTTAAGTGTAATGGAGGCATCTGGTGCATGATAATTGTATAAATTAAGGCCAAAAGCTGAACACAGCCCAAGGACTGGGGCTGACTAGCATGTGCATTCTGCACTTAGGTAAAAAGTAATATCCATGGCTCACCAAACTTAGTCCTGAAGGGGCTGCTGTCATGCAGAGTTTAGCTCCAACCTTGCCTCAACACACCTGCCTGGAAGTTTCTAGTATCAGTTCCATTCAGAAGGGCTCATCCCTATATCCATGATCCCTTCAAAGAGTTTACCCTCCAGAGTGACAACGTCAAATGGATTAGGGCAAAGCAATGAGCCCTTCCAAATGGAATGTGCTGTTTGACACCAAATAACATCCTGGCACAAAGGATTACGGGGTCCCGAAGTATCCATCAGTTGTACCCTTCAAAATCTTACATTCCAAAGGGCCTTTCAAAGTGGCTGGGTTTGAGCACTTCGGTTTGGAACACTACTTCAGTATGCCAGCCATGATTGTTTTTACTCCAAATTGCCATTCGGAGGGTAATTTATAATTGTTTGGAATGGACTGTATAGCTAGTAAGATCTTGATTAGCTTGTTCAGGTGTGTTTGAATAGGGTTGGTGCTAAAATCTACAGGACACCGACCCTCCAGGGCCAAGTGTGGTCACCACTGGTAATAACAGCCTATACCACCAAGTGGTATATACTCACTAGAATCACTAGTGTGGATATACAAACTTTCTTGCTTGCTCAATTTAAACAATTATCATTTTGGACAGTTGATCTTTACTTCCTTTTATCCAGACAGCCATGTTGTTAGGAAAATATTCACATATCTAAAATAGCATATTTTGACCCTGTTGTTCACTATTATTCTGATGCACTGGTTCACTGACATGGTGCAGAACGAATCTCGCAAAAACTGACTTTAGAGACAGTAATACTCAAACCTCACTCCACTGGTCTCTAGGCATACTAGTAGCCACTTGCGCTAGAAGCTGTTGTCTTAAGCATCCATGTCAAATATCAAAGATTGAAACCAAGTAAGCCAAGAGACCCTAAAGGCCCTGGTATACTTTAAAAGATCTTTCCTTTCATGCTTCGTGTTAGGGCAAAAAGAATTGAAATATGCGACTGTATATTGTTTTTGAATTTTTTGTCACTTTGCGATACAGGATGGGCACCTGTAAATATGTCACGCTGCTTGGGTGTACCATCAGAAGTCACATCTTTACATTAGTTTTTATATTTGATGTGGACAAACACTGAATAGAACATTGTTTAGAATGTACACAACATGGTGGGTCCTCTGCTGCTCGACCCTCCAGTGTATTCCTGTTGCTAACTTGGTGTTATTGTGTTGGATGCTCTTCGCATTTCTGAATCTGACCTCCATGGATATGAGGTAGGAATCAATCTAGAACACAATTACCGATTGTGAAATTGTCACTAAACCAATGGTAGGTGTTTAGGAAAAACAGTTTAGAACTGCCAAAACAAACTTCATTTTGGCCGGATTTAGTTCAAAAAGACATCATTTCAGTTCATTCCTTGATTTTCATTTGAAGTATACCATGGCCTTGAGTATCTAATCCCAGAGACTGAATTGCCAAAAAGCCCAACAGTGGTTAAGAATCCAATCTGATGTATGTTCAAATAGGCTGTCATGACATTGCTCCAAAAAGACTATCACGGCTTTCCTTCATGAAAGGCTCATTTCTTTACAGTTATCTACTGTGGTTAGATACTCAGTGTTGAAAATCTATGAGTAATGTTTCTGATTTTCTGTTGTATTCTCCATAGCACCTGGTGTTTGGCATTAAGACCTTCATAGCCCACATGATCCCAGACATGCCCAAAGACCTGTGTGATCGCATGCGCAGGGAGAAATACCTGATGCAGGAGATGATGTACGAGGCAGAACTGGAGCATCTCCAGAAAGAGCGGAAAAAGAACGGCAAACGTTATCACCATGAGTGGCCTTAGTCGTGCCTGTCCATAAACATACACACATAAATGCCCACTGGAGAACCACATACACGTCCGACAAAGCACATTAATACTTGAGAGTGGAGAACTAAACGTCTTTGCAACATGCACAACTGCAGCACATATGTAAACACAAGACATTCATGTACAACCGCTCTGCTGCCTTGGACGGCTTGCTTTATTGACTCCATGCATGGGCTGCCCACTTCAGATTTTCATTGCTGTGGGAAACCAGGGAGTGAATTTAGTGTTTGAGGTCGAGACCTGATCTCCAGGCGCGCCCTTAGAACCAAGAGTTGGCAGCTGTACTCTGCACCAAAGAGGATTTTGTCGGTCACATGACGCCTGCCTAAGACCTCCAGTAATTCAATATTTTTATCCTGTCGAGGATGTTTGTACAATAAAACAGTCTACAGAACAACAACAGGATAGTCTGGTAAAAGTTGAACTTGGAAAAAGAAAATAGTATAGATGTGTACACTAATTATTTTTTGAGAGCCACCAGTATCGTTTTCTCCAGGTTTGGATGATCTTTTGTTGACTTTTGAGGTGGTTTGCCTGATTAAAAATGTCGAGAACCACTGTACTTCACATAAATCTGATGGGACATTTTATGGATTGAATTGAAATGGATTAAAAAAAGTTGGATAAGTCTGGATCAAGTTCAAATGCAACTGCAGAAAATGAAGAAAAGCTGCACGTTCATTAAGTTAGCTCCAACACAAGATAGTAGTGTAATGAAGGCTAACTGGAATAAGACTCCCTGGACCCTGGAAGAGGTGACTACAGTGGAAACTGAGCGAGAAGATGCTGTGTTTAGCATCCTTGTGTTCCAATTCAAACTCTAAATGAAGCATCCTGCAAGAAACAATAAGTGGTGCCGTGACCCGAATGGAAGTCTATATTGGGAACTGACTGCACAACTGATGCAGGTGAAGGAAAACACACCAACCTTATGTCAATTAACTAGTGGCAACAAAATGAACAGTAGTCTTGCCTTGCATCTGGGTCAAACATTTGTGTTTGATTACTTTAAAGACTCATCATATTAAAAACAGGCTACAAAAAGGACTTCAGAACAACCGGGCCCACCTTGCCTTCCCAAAGCTCAACAAATGACTGTACCAGAGTCTACGCTGCAGCAAGAGGTCAGTTTCACTTTCCCAAACCCTCGCTCAACTCTGAAATCAATGGATTAGGTTGTTCACTGAAACTCTAGTGTGTACATGGAAAATAACGTTTATTGCGCATCTTTCCCAGCATGGCTTGCAGTGGCGCTGCTTTATCATCAATATAGTTCATCCTGCAGTTCTGAATGGAGCACTCATGCAGTTGGATTGTTTACTATGCAGATGAAGGGCTTTCAGAGTTCCTGTTTTCTGCTTGTGGTCTCTGTCCGGCAGCTATACCATCATCCGCTATGAAGCACTTCTCTACCTGTTGTCAGGCAACGTTTACTTGCGAACGCATTTACCGATACGCCCTCTCTCTCTCTCTTTGCTTGCCAGCATCTCACCTTGTGATTGTTGCTACAAAAGGAGTTTCTGGTAATGGTTACCAAATAAAAATCAGTTCGTTTATGCAAATGAACAAGTTTTTATGTACGACGTCGCCTTGAAAAGTTATGCAGAATTGTCTTTAGATACAATAAGTCCATTTTATCAACGTACAGTAAAAAGAAATGGCCAACTTTGGCAGAATAATAGTCAAATGCATGATTTTCGTTTGCATGCGGATAATTCGATTTTTATTATTTTATAAAAGACTGTGTCATTGACTATGGATTTCTAGTGTGTGTGTGTGTGTGTGTGTGCAGAATTTGAGGTGTGGTTGTATCAGTGATTCAATGCCTGCGTTTGTTGCTTGGCTGTGATCTTTTTTGTGTGCTTGTTGTGGTCCCATCAGTCTTTATACTCGCCCACCTGAGCGTAAGGCAGTGGCTATTTTAAAAATAGCATACTAGCCCATCTTCCTTCCAGTCTATAATATATATATATATACTGTGAATATCCTGATCAGAGATGTGACTAGGGATTCCTCGTCCCATGCACAGGATTTTTTTGGGGGAGTTGGCTGTTGGTCCAAATATGGTCAAGTACAGTAAGATTTGAAACAGCATAGCCAATATTAAAATCACAGTTCTAAAATGAACCTCCAGTTATTAATTACTTACCTTCATGGCGTTTCAAACCAAACTGTGAGGCTTAGTGGTTGCCTCACAGCTAGAAGGTCGCTGGATCAAGCACCAGCTGGGCCAGTTGGCGGTTCTGTGTGGAGTTTGCATGTTTTCCCTGTGTTGGCGTGGGTTTCCTCCAGGTGCTCCGGTTTCCCCCACAGTCCAAACACATGCGCTATAGGGGAATTGGATTAACTAACTTGGCCGTAGTGTATAAGTGCTTGTCTGAATGTGAGTGTGTATGGGTGTGTTCCAGTACTGGGTTGCAGCTGGAAGGGCATCCCCTGTGTAGAACATATGCTGGAATAGTTGTCAATTGGCAACCTCTGATAAATAAGGGACTAAGCCGAAGGAAAATGAATGCATGAATGAATGAATAGAGGGTATCCGAGAGACCCTAACATTCAAGGTTCAGAAAGGAACCAATAACATCGTCAAAAAAAGTCCACACCTCATCAGTGGTTCAATGGTAATGTTTATGATGCTAGGAGTGTGATTTTTATGCTCACAAAAATACAAATTTACCATTTTCTGCACTTCTGACATGACTTGGATGCATCAGCGCCTTGTTTACAAGCAGAGTAAGATGCACACTGTACTTGCCCAGACTTACTAAATCGAACCAGATGATAGACGTCAGCTGCACAACGTGTCATAGTGCTCTAGCGAATCCGTGACCTATTACGAAAGTGAACAGTTTGTTTAAAAAAGTTATTTTATTTTTGTGTGTGCACAAAAGTATTCTTGAAGCTTCATGAACTTATGGTTGAACCACTGATGAAGCATGAACTGTTCTGATGGAGGTTTTGGGACCCTTGCTATGGAGGATGAGGGAGCTCTCTCGTTTCATCTAAAATATCTTCATTTGTGTTCGGAAGATAAACGGAGGTCTTACATATTAGGACTGACATGAGGTTGAGTAATTAATAACATTTAAATGTAACCAACATTCAGCCATTCTTCATATAGTCTATAAAGCAGAGGTGATGAGTGAATTAGAATGGGCACGATAGACATGAACGTCAAATTCTAATTCATACTATTTTTTTTTCATTTTATTTTGCTTTTAAATTTGACATTTTTGTCTGTTCTGAATGCTTAGTTTCCTTTGGGTGTATGTGTGTGTTTGCATGTGTGTGTAAGAGAGAGATTTTTCTAAAGTGAGTGCTCACAGCATGCATCTCATTCTTGCACAGATTTTCAAAAGGCAGTGGCTGTGTTCGAAATAGGGTACTACCCTACTACTAATACAAATACATGCTTCAGTACTTCATGCAGTATGTTGTTTATTTGTTGTGCATGCATGGAATATCTATGAACTAATAAACATGCAGTGTGTGAATGCGCTGTATCCCATAATGCCATGTGCGCACATTTCAATATTGTCGAGCAGGGGCAGACTGACCATGGACCAGGATGGCCTGATGGTCAATTTGGACTGCCACCGTGAATCTTGCCTAACTTCCTTCCGCTCTTCACTTAGCGATTGCTTTCCCCTACTCCCCTAGCCCTGCCCTCATGGGATCCCCCGTCGCTTGTCACTAACTGATTGCTACACCACAACTAATACACCCCGCCCCCAGCCCCGTTTGTCAATTAATGCTCACTACCACCCCCCTCTTCAGTTACTGATTTCTCCATTCCCCCTGCTCCTCACTTACCAATCACTACACCTCCATCCCTTTCTTCACCTACCGATCACTTCCACCTGCTTTCATTCTCCCCCCACAGCATCCCCCCCACCTCACCTGTCCTGCTTGTTACTAACCGATCATTACACCACAACCCATTTAGCCCCCCACTCGTCACTTACTGATCCTCAACATCCCCCCACCTCCTGCTCTTCACTTACCGATCGCTCCCCTTCCCTCCCCCCACTCTTCACTTACCGATCACTACACCTCCCCATCCCCTGCTTCACTTCCACCTACTTCCCCCCCCCACCATCCCCCCCACCTCACCTGTCCTGCTTGTTACTAACCGATCGTTACATCACAACCCATTCAGCCCCTTACTCATCACTTACCGATCCCCACCATCCCCCGACCTCCTGCTCTTCACTTACCGATCGCTCCCTTTTCCTTCCCCAGCTCTTCACTTACCTATCACTACACCTCCCCCATCCCTTTCTTCACTTACCGATCACTTCCACCTACTTCCCTACTCCCCCCACAGCATCCCCCCACCGCACCTCTCCTGCTTGTCAATAATTGTTACACCACAACCCATCCAGCCCCCTTTTCATCACTTACCAATCCTCACCATTTCCCGGACCTTCCGCTCTTCGCTTACTGATCGCTCCCCTTCCCTGCCCCCACTCTTCATTTACCAATCACTACACCTCTCCATCCCTTTCTTCACTTACCGATCACTTCCACCTCACAACATTCCCCCACCTCACTTGTCCTGCTCGTTACTAACCGATCATTACACCCCAACCCATCCAGCCCCCCCCCCGCCCCCTACCGATCCTCACCATCCCCCGACCTCCTGCCCCGACCGATCGCTCCCTTTCCCTCCCCCCGCTCTTCACTTACTACCCACCCCTTTCTTCATTTAACAATCATTCCCAACCTCCAAATTCTCTCTTCCCTGATGTTTTGTCCCAGTCCGCTCCGGTTGTTGAGTCTGATCATAATTTCTCGACTCCTCAGTCTAACGTAGTGCAATGAAGTCATGTGCCTATGTAGCATACTAATGTTCAAAACGCCATAACATAATAGCGTGTCCTCAACATTGTGTGGAGAAAAACTGGATTCACAGCAAACACGCAATAAACTCGAGGTTACTTGCGAGATGTTTTTCTATTCGTGTGAATTTTTGCCGCCAGTCGATTTGCGAGGTGGATGTGATTGAGGTGAATTGTGTATGTTAGCTGTGATGCACATTTAGTGTCAATTGCAACAAGTGCTGATAATTGGTCTCTATTCGCACACTTGCTTTGACTATGTATGTCATTTACTCACGCAAATGCTAAATTCCGCAATTGATGTGAACCCGGAATACATTCAATAAGTACTCTTTTTCGAACATGATCACTGCATCTGTCCTCCTCAGGCCCTTTGAGTGTTTGCCGATGAGAACTTTGTATCATATTTTCTTAGCTTTGAATCAAGTGTTGCTTTTTAAAGTATATATTTTTGCACTCTCCATTTGCATGGGTACCAGCCCCATATGGGTATAGTTAGTACGCACTCAGAAAAAGACGCTTAGATGGTTCTCCCACTTCATAGATTCTCCACTCGCGCTGAATAAGTCAAATCAATGTTTAATTTCATGGAAGCACTTTAGGAGAATCATTTATTTATTACATTACCTCGATTTAGGAAAAATGTTTAAAATGTAATGGGTAGTTTAATAGGATAGTTGCAATCCATAAAGTTGGTCTAGGTTATGGACGGCAGGGAATCAACAAGTTTTGGGTTCCCGGAATCCAAACCAGAGTGTAACCTCTGTATTAGAAATGAAAGTTTGCTTTTATGCTTTGTATTTTATGGACGCCACTGGCAGTTGGTCAGTAAATTAAACATGAGATGTTGATCTGAAAGAGGAAGAAGTCTGTACTATGAAACAACTGTAATCTATGCATGACCTCATTCGTGAGTCCCGCACATCCAGGACTCTTGACAAACCTTTGTGTATTTTGTGCACTTTTTACTGTGAAGTGTGCATGGCCTATATCTGCTTAAACCTGAGAAGACTGACCTGAGATCAGTACATGTTGTAGTGGTGAATGATCAGTTGTGGTCATATCATTGACATTAATCTACAGGCTATTGGACGGCAAATGTTCTTCAGGGTCTTTGTTTGTTTTTTTCGAAGTACACTTGGTTGTGTATGAAAAGTCTTCATTGAAAATGGCCGTCAGAAGCACATTCAAAGGATAAAAATGTTTAGAGGAGCAAGAGCATGTATTATACCATGGTAGTCGGCGCTTGGCGTATCTTGCACAGACTCTTTGCTGTATTCAATTCTAATGCAGCATCCATCATTAGTCTTACTTCAAAAGCAATGTAACTGTTACTAATATTTAAGAGACTGATGCCTATTTTGCTGTCAAATGTCAGTGCTTACAATCAGAAATGCGTTGTAATTAATGCATAAGCATGATATGCAAATACCAGAGTGACTCTAGAGGGTAGAGCCGATGGGCCTCATTCTGAAACATGAGCAGATTACATTTCTATATAAAAATGTTCATAAAACCATCTTGACATAAATGTTGAGATTTGTAAAAATGTTCAAAAATGTACAATATGGCTTGAGTATGTGATTTGGTAAAGCCTGACCTTGAGAAAAGAGAGTCCAGAAGGTCCCACAGTGTTCTTGCGACTGGGATTCATGGATAAAGATTATGATCATTGTGAAATAAATGAATATAAATGTTTCACACACAGATTCCTCTGAGTTTAAGAAATGTTTCATGAAAGAGGCCGATGGGCACTATGCTTTGGTGTGATTTTGTTAAGTAGGACTTGTACCTGGATCAACATTCCCATCTACCATTAGATTTTGTAGTGAAAAGAAGACCTTGTAGTTTCCTGAAGACCTCCATTAGCTTGTTATGGTGTTTGATTATGGTAAATGAACAGCAAAAAGGTGTTTGATTATGGTAAATGAACAGCAAATGCTCACTTTATTCTTTTAAGACATAGGTTGCCAAATCTGCTCCTGGAGAGCCACTGTCCTGGGCTGTGTCCAAAATCACCCTATTCACTGTATTGTTTTACTTTTCTGATACACCTCCTTCTTGTGCATGTCTAGAAGCCAGCACTTGTCATTCAGATCAGTGAACCACTGACCTAAAGCCAACCAATAGTCTTTTCAAAAGCAGGAAAAGACATTGCTTTTATCGGTTTTGTGAACCAAGCATTCTGTATCGCAATTACAGCATCAAAGAAGATGAGCTACCAAGCAGAGTTGTTGGGATCATACTGCCCTAAAGTGTTCATTGTACTTAGAAACTGTAGAAAAGTATATTTTTTGCAGTTTCCCAAAAATGTAGGCTGGAAGTCATTCCAATAAGATGGACTTAGCTAGACACCAGGGTAGGGTTGCACCAACAAGTTCTTACTTAAGCCTCTAGTGTTGACTTTATGTTGCAGTTTAAGAAGGTAAAGCCAAGTTTAACGGTGTACGGCAAAAATATTTAGTAGTGCGTACGTTGTAGCTATAATGCCTCATTTACCTTGAGCAGTATGGTACAGTATGATTCGGTAGGGGTGACAATACTCAGACTTGCATTTCCACTGCCACCTTTTAGCACCGAATAGTATTGTAAAGTGGCATGGTTTACTATTTTGGCACTTCTGGCAGTAAAAATGTGTTCTGTACTGTACCAAAACAAGTCGTTCAGTTGAACCAAGCCACTACGGTCCATTTATTTTGCAACTACACAACATTGTAACTTGCTCTTTGTTGGTGGGCAACTGGGCCACTAACTACCTGAATAAGCTAGGTAAGGTCTTCGAGATTACAAGAAAGTTGTAAATACATTTGATAAGAGATGTAGTTTAATTTATTTTCAATCCTTGGCAGGGAGCTGAAACCTGTCCCTGTAGGGTCAAAGTTTAGCTACTAACCTAATCTAATTACACAAGTCTGAACAAGCTAATCGAGGTCCTCCTGGAGCAGGATTGGGATACCCCTGATGTAAAGCCATGGATTCGAGTTAGGGTTAGTACTGGGATGGACATATCAGGTGTTCAGAGTCCAATAACCTGCATGGCTGAGCTCAGACCCTAATAAAACACACCTGATAAAAGGTATACCTGTCCTGCACTCTGCAGTATAGAGTTGCCCAGCCTTGGGTACCAAGCAAGAATTCAAGGGAGAAATTCAAGCACTCATTCTCCTAAAGGGTTACCTTCCTTTAGCAACTATCAAATATCCGCAAAGTACTTAATCCGTTTCTTCAGGTGCAGTTAATCTTTCCAGAACAAGAGATGTTAGAAACTGTAATGAATTCCTGTGGTGTTGGGGTTAGGGGCCATAGAGCAAAAAATTATGTTGATCCAGGAGTACATTTTAACTGGCAAAATCAGTCACCTTGAACAACTAACTCTCAATGACACCACATATTTGATTGTTTATACCTATGATATAAAAGCTGTTTATGAGACTCCATCCTTGTTTACATGTAAAGCAATCAGCAGTATGCATACAAGAATTGTACAAAACATGTCTGTAACATAGATTTGGGGATCACAGTTTTCTGTAATAAAACATTGATTGTATCTTTTAAATTAAATAGCTGATGTGTTCTTTCGCTCGTTACAGCTTTTTCTGAACTATACTAGTTTCATTATGGTCAAAGCCAGCATTAGTGTAACCATTTTCCTGTTGGTTATCGCAACTGCTCCTGCACTTCTCGTCCATTCTTAAGGTGCATCCCTGGTCTGGTTTCTCCCATGCCTTGCCAAAGTCTCCCAAATCCTAAGAGAAGCACACAAATGTTCTGTTTCCATTCAAATCACCCAAATCCACATGCTACAAGACAATCTGTACCTCTTTGCCTTCACTAAGGTCGGCTTCAGTGAATTTCTCAGTGTAGAAACACAGCACGTCCTTCACTGATCGAGTCATTCCTGGTTTCAACATCTTGGGGTCCATTGGCCCTATAGACACCAGAATCACAGTTACTCTAATCTACTTCCCACCCAAAGCATTTTATGGAATAGAAAAACTGAGGAATTGTTGACAACTATTTTTGTTTTGGATTTAGAGTCCAAATGTGCCCATGTCCAAATGCTGCAAATAATAGGCAGGATAATATGAAATCGGAGGTGGGAATACTGGAGGCAATTTCACCTTAGCCATCTCAGAAATTGTCAAATGATGATTCTGACTAAAATCAAGTTGTTCAGTCCACCTCAACGACGAGCTTAAATCTAACCAAGAAACCTGTTTGAGTGGTTATTTTCAGTAGTGAATTGGAGAACTTCAAGTTATGCAAGCAGATTTAGTGCATCTCACGTTCAAAATAGTACAGCAATACATTTTGGTTTTGAACACATCTCCTTAGCATGCATGACACAGTTGCCAGAGATGGTTTACAGCAGAAAACACTTTATAATTCACACACAGGAGGAACAGGTTTGCTGGTTTCCTGGTCTTGAATAAGAACCTGTATGTTTAGTGCAGCAAACCTTCACCCCTTGTAGCAATCACTGTTAAGGCTCGTACACACCAGGACGATTTTCGTTTGTGTTTATCGTCAGCGTTTTCCAAGACGTTTTTCCGGATTCAAACCCAATCGATTTTAACAGGCGTCAAGCAGAAAAGTATGCAAAATCACTCCTTGATGTTAGATGGCGCTACACAACTTTAAGCTCCTGACACCCGCTTGTAACAGAGAAAGAAGACAAAGTTGACACGCTTGTTGTTATGGATGGTTCTAGCAGCAGCTTCAGCTCTAGCGATGAAGAAATGATTATTGTTCGGCAGTGCAATAAGCAGCTCCACGTTCATCATGCCTCTGGGCATCTTCTTCAATGTGCGCTCGCATTGACAGTGTTGCGCTTGAGCGCCTCCAAGTGCTGTTTACTGTAACTTCAGCAGCTCCGTGCACGTGAACAAAAGTGCCAATCTGATTGGTGAAAAGGTTTTGACGCAGGGCGTCAAAACAAAAAAACGAGCATGTGTCTTTTTTTTTTTTAAATGACGTTTTGCGTGTTGGTGTCCACAATCACATTGACGCCCTTTATTTAGTCACGAGGCGTTAAACGTCAACGGAAAACGAGAGCAAAAATGTCTCGTGTGAACGGGCCTTTATGCTGCATGCACACCAGACATGGAGGAAGCGTCAAGCACGAGTGATTTACATAAGTCAAGGCAAATATGCGAATAGACATCCTGCGGCACATATGACGCGATTCGCGCAAATAAAGCAGCGCAACCTGAGCATTTTGCACGTTTAGTGAAAATGGCTTGAGTTGGAAAATCTGAACTTCAGCAAACATGACAGCACGTTAACCAATCATGAGCTTGCTCTTGTAGGGGTGCGATTATGATGTAGTGCCTGTTGTTGGTCAGCCTCTTGCTGACACCGGACAACAGTTCATCAAACTGGGCTGGGCTCTGCTGAAAGCCTCCATCATCCAGGAATAGTTTCTGGAGGAGTTGATAAAGCACAAGAGCTGGATGCACAAATGAGACAAATGTATTGGAACCAACAGTCACAAGAATTGTTCATAACACACCGGTCTTAAAGGGATAGTTCACACAACAATTAAAATACATTTTGTTGAACACAAAAGAAGATATCCTGAAGGAATCTGTAACCATTGACTTCTATAATATTTGTTTATCCTTCAATGGATGTACAGATTTTCAACATTCTTCAAAATATCTTCTTTTGTGTTGAACAGAATAAAGAAACAGGTTAATGTTCATTTTTGGGTGAACTATCCCTTTAACAATACAGAACTCTATTAAGGTGTCAGAGAAAAGGTGGAGAATCCTTCTGGAAAACTCTATTTGTGTAATTGATGTACAGTATGAGTTGTTTTTATTACCGCAGAGAGCTTTCATTCTCCTCTTTCTTAGGCGCGCGTATAAGTCAAGGTGTTTTGTTGCTGGCGGTGTGTGGGAGAATAGAGGAGTTAATGAAATGCGTCTCTCACCCGTCAGGAGTGTGATGAGTAGACCTGCTGCCACCGTCCCAACAAAGCCCACTGCACTATAGTACAGATAGGACATGGAGTACCACGAATCCGCCAGCCAATTCCTGAACACCACAGATCAGTCACATTTTAGCATCTCATAATGAAACCGCTTTACCACAGCATGATTACATAAAAATAGGACTGTCGTTTAAACCAATACACCATTCAAGGACAACTCTATTTTATGCAGGGGCTCACACTCTTAAAGGGACAGTCACTTAAAAATTAAAACTGACTTAGTGCGGTTCCAAAGCTATAAGTTTCTTTATTCTGTTGCACAACAAAGAAGATATTTCAAAGATTGTTGAAAACCTGTAATCATTTCTATTGTCGAAAAAAATACTATGGAAGTCAATGGTAACAGGTATTCAACATTTTTCAAAATATCTTCTTTTGGGTTCAACAAAATAAAAAAACTCATAGAGGTTTGAAACAAGTAACGGGTTTGTTTTTGGGTGAACTATCCCTTTAAGGTCTAAGGTCATACTCACACTATGCTGTCCGAACTGTGCCCAGGCCCGTTTCCCAGATCATTTGAGAAGTGTGAGTGCTCTGAATTGGGCTCAGGCACGGTTCACTTGGGCGGCACTGGCCCTGTTGGAAGAGGTGAGCGCGGTTCACTTGGGCTCAGGCGCGGTACGCTTACAGTGTGAGTGCCGAAACTAAAACTGAAAGCGAGACGTGACTTTTAAGGGACTGTTTGATATGGATTAATTAATCATTCGTACTGTTCAATGAACACAAACTGTCATAGATTATTAAAGACGCAAATCCCTCACTGCACCACAGTGGCGCCTTCAGCAAACCTCCTAATTCCTGCAGCACGAGGACTTTATGATTGTTTATGAGCGTCAAAAGTGGCTGATCTGTTCAGTGAAATATTAGACTGTGTGTCTCCGCATATCAAACCACTTTAACAATATAACTAAAGAAATCTCCACTGTGCTGAGCGAGAGCGCTTACTGAGCAGCACATCATCGATGACGTAAGCACACCCAGGCCCGAATGCAATGTGAGTGCGAGCCGTCAGGGGAGATGGGAGGGGGGACAAGCGTGCTTTGGCCCGGTTCAAGGCAACTGTACATAGTGTGAGTACGGCTTAATTCCCTGGTTGGATTTTCTTGACCTTTAATGAACAGGAAAACAGGCTGATTTAGCGCTTTGCATTATATAATAATAGTTTAAGCTTAAATATCCATGTTCAGGATTTTAATAGCCACTATGATGACAACAATGAACATTGTACCTTAGGTTTTGGAAAAAATTTAAAAAACAAAATAAAAAAATACTTATTTTGTAATGCTCCTAAAATTTATATTAGCCTAGATACATTCAGATGACTGTATTTGACTTCAGTGATAGCCGTGAAAAGGAATAAAATGGAGCTGATAAATAGCCTAACATAACCACAGGCGTCAAACATGGTTAAATTAGCACAAAATGTTAATATTATAACTAACTGTGCAATAGTTATTTAAGTATTAATTCCCTTCTGTGATTATTTTTTATTGGGTTATATTTTATATAACTGTATTCTTATACATTTATGAAATTATAAAAGCTTATTTATTATGTTAGGTTTTTATAGTGTTTAATGTTTTTAATGTTCTTGTTGAGTCTGATGCAGCGTAATTTCGTTCTGCATTTCAATTTATTGTGATGTTTTGAATGACAAAAATAAAGCAAACTGAAACTAAATAATGGAATATAAAAATACTTTTGATAAATGGAAACTAAGGCTGTTTTTCAATACCAAGTGTGCAAAGTTCGGACTATTTCTTCAAATGGAATGGCAGTGTAGTTTATAACGTCACTTACCCCACCATGGATTCATCGGTTCACTGAACATTAACAATAAAACGATTTAATTATATAAAGCACAGCCTTATAATCAATATTATATTGATATTATAGATCTATATTTTTGAATTAAGAACATGTCAACATAAATCACTATAAATGTGAAGTAAAATCTGTTATTATACACAGAGTCTCTTTGATTATCAGATTTAATATACTGCAATGGACATTATGCAAGCATAAAGTACAAGACGTAAACAATAGGAAATAAAGATAACGTTGAGCAATTTGGTAAACATCGCACAGAACGGTAACAAAATAACACTGCCAAAATAATACAGCTAGGAACAAATAATAGATATAAAAGAACAAAAACTGTCTGTTAGATATACACGAGATGTAACAAATATCATGATTTAACTACAATCGAGAGATGAGATCCAGTTGTATATCCAAGATGGACTGGCCGAATTAAAGCTGTTCTTGGGGTGGGAGGTGATGATGAAGCTCCTGCTGACAGGCTGGGGGTCAGAGTCCGCATAAGCTTTATCCTCCTTAAGCAGGTCGCACACCAGAAGCACCACTCGGCGACGCACCGCCACGCATTTCAGAATTCTAAACATAAGTTTCTATCAGGGTACACACATCGGCGCCGCAAGTCGGCGGCTGTCCACGGCGCCCAGCCACGACTCAGGACACTGCCAGAGCACCATCTGATTAGTTTTGTTTTAAATAGCCTGCAAATGTGCGCGTCTGATGTGGGATACTTTCAACTGTCATGTGCGCGCCGTGTCGCGGCGCATCCAGTGTGTGACGGCCTTTACACTGGCTGCCTGTTAAGTTTGGTATTGATTATAAAATACTGCTTCTTACCTATAAAGCCTTAAATAATCGAGCTCCTGTTTATCTAACCAACCTCCTGTCTCGCTACAATCCAACCCGCTCTTTAAGATCTTAAACTCAGGGCTTCTGGTAGTATCTAGAATAGAAAAGTCCACTAAAGGAGGTTGAGCCTTCTCATTTATGGCTCCTAAACTCTGGAATAGCCTTCCTGATAATGTCCGAGGCTCAGACACACTCTCACAGTTCAAAACTAGATTAAAAACCTATCGTTTTAGTAAACATACACTCAATGCACCACTTAGCTGTATGATGCATGAATGTGCCCCACGCATCTCGTTTATATACACTATGAACAGCCGCTACGCTAATTATTCTCTATTTTCACCTGGGAATACTCATCCCGAGACCCCCAGAGATTATGCAGCGCCACTGATGTGATCCTGTGAAGAGATGATCCCAAGGTTTCCATAATCCTGGACCAGGCCGTATCCTGAGCAGCTGCTGTTGTAGTCATGGTGGAGTGGAGAGGATGAATCTGACTCCTGTGACCTCCAGGGACAGACGAGTCTTCTCTCAAGGTTTTTATCCTTCACTTTCGCCACTTGGTGAAGTTTGTTCCTCGCCGCTGTCACCACTGGCTTGCATGGTTCAAGACTTGTAGAGCTGCACATCGATGGATTACTCTTCAGTGCTTGAACTCAGCAGTGAATATTAAACTAACTGAACTGAACGTCAACACTGAAAACTGAAATGACACTGTTTCAATTCACTATAATCTTCTAAGTAAAGCTGCTTTGACACAATCTACATTGTTAAAGTGCTATAGAAATACTATAGCTGAAAAAAAGCTGAATTGAATTAAATAAGCTGAGGCACATTTTCAAAGACGCGCTGTCTTTGTGAATAAACTGCCGATTCGAGTTGTAAACAACTACATTCTCGCCTGAAAAACTCTTAAAACTTTATTTTGTTACACAACAGAGGAGTATTTTTGAAATCATGCAGATTTCATCCGCCATTAGCTTTCGCTGGTTAGGCTGCAATGCCTTTTGGGATACCTGTGCTTTGCAAGTTTGCACAAATCACCTCTCGATGCATCCTTGGCAAAAGGGGCGGAGCAAGTATACATCCGGGAATTTTTATCTGCACATGGCAAGATCTGAACTTTGAATTGGAACAGTTCTTCGGCAACGATTGATGACGTTTCACGAGGACAGAAGAACGCAAGTACAGACAAGAACATATTGAGAAACAGCCTAAAATTTGAAGCGACAGACAAAAATCCCTGATATTCCACGGATAAACATACAGCTGAAGAATTATTCGCTCTTCTTTTTCAAATGATGTTTAACAGATGCAGAAATTTCTCACAGTATTTCCTCTAATATCTTTTCTTCTGGAGAAAGTCTTATTCGTTTTATTTTGGCTAGAATAAAAGCAGTTTTAATTGTTTTTAAGGTCAATAATATTAGCCCCCTTAAGCAATATTAGTTTTGGATTGTCTCCAGAACAAACCCCTGTTATACAATGACTTGCCTAATTACCCTAACTTTACCCTAATTACCCTAGTTAAGCCTTTAAATGCCACTTTAAGCTGAACACTAGTGTCTTGAAGAATATCTAGTCAACTATTAAGCTAATGGTTTAACACTTGTGCTTCCAGAAAGTTGCTTTTAAATGTATTTTCCAGTGTTGTGGTTCAGCGCTGATACTGCACCTGTCTGAGGTGAGCTGGGTCACTGTGGCGGATGTTGGGTCAAATGCAGCAGCTGTGATGTTGCAGCCTGCAGTGTTGAGTTCCAGAGCATGGGTGTTATTGCTGGATGCTGGGTAAATGAAAGCCCCCACGCCGACCCAGAACGAGAGAGCTATGCCCACAATCAGACCCCCAACTGCCCCCTAAAGAGAAAGACCACGAATGTAAGATTTGCTGCAAGAGTCCCATAGCAGATTTAGACACGCGGACGTCTAAAATGTATGCACTGCAAAAAAAAAACATGTCTTTTCTTGCTTAAGAGTTTTTGTCTTGTTTTTAGTCTAAATATCTAAAACATCTTAAATTAAGAAGTGTTTTCTAGATGAGTAATAGACAAGAAATAATGTAAAAATAGTGATTTTTCTTTCTCTTACAAACCAAGTAAACTAATCCTGCATTGGGGTAAGCGAAATAAACTTTTTTCAAAGCAAAAACAAGATTTTTTTTTTGCTTGTTTTAAGGAAAATCTCAGTTATTTTTGACTTTAGAGATTTAGGGCTCTATTTTAAGGATCTAGGCGCAAAGTCTAAAGCACATGGCGCAAAAGCATTAAGGGCATGTCTTAATCCACTTTTGCTATTTTAAGGATTAAAAAATATGGTTTGTGACCCGGCGCATGGTCTAACAGGGTTGTGCTTATTCTCATCATGAGTTCTGGGTGTGTTTTGAGCATAACCTGCATTAAACCAATCAGAGCCTCGTCTCTCATTCCCTTTAAAAGTCAGTTGCGTCATGCCATTGTGTATTTGCTATGTACACGGCGGACTTTGTAAGTGTAAAAACTGAACGCTTCACTAGCGAGAAAACAGTTAAACAGAGCATCTGCAGCGCGAGGATAAAGAACGAGCCTCCTCCATTCAGCCTCTTTACTTTAACTTTCACTTTGTCTCTTTCGTGGATAAGAAAACGGTGTTGTACGCACAGACACCTATTAGCCGACATATATAATTTCCTTTGTTAAGAGCAAAGATTTGTCTCAAAACTATTTCCAGCAAACTACTAAATGAACTATAATAATGAAGTGTGGTCAAACAACTGAGTTCTATCCAAACACACGTTCTGTTCTTATGCCCCATACAGTCCAAAACCCCACAGGTGGACAAATCCAAGTTAGTTTTTAATAAAACAAATATAAATATGCAGATAATAAATAATACTGCTAATAATAATAACATTATACAAAAGCAAATTGTCATGAATAAACTGAAGATGAAGAAGGCATGGAGGCAGTGGTGTTTATACTTGTCAAAAATAATAATTTTTGTAATATTTTAATCATTTAATTCTTTTTCATTTGTAAAAACGGTGCTGTACATCCTGTGTGTTTTAAGCATTGTGTAAGTGAGGCGCACAACTAATGCACTCTGCGTTGGACTTTAGACCTGCTTTCAGCTGGTCTATTGTACAGTCTATTTTAACAACGCTCCAACAATGCGCCTTATGCACACCTTCTTTATAGACCAGCACACTCATGAGTCCACAAAGTGGTGCAAATGGATTTACTATTTAAACAAATGTGGCTGGAAAATTATAACAAATCATGGCAAACACGTCTCGCAGCATATTGCGCCGGGTGTATGATAGGGCCCTTAGACTTTAGTTTTTGTCTTGTTTCTGTTCCAAATATCTAAAAAAAAATTAAATCAAGAAGCATTTGCTAGTGCAAATATTTTGTTTTGTCTTTAGAAATAGTAAGTCAAAATAAATTGAGTTTCACCTTAAAACAAGCCAAATAATCTGCCAATGGTGCAAGTAAAATATATATACACCTTTAGTTTAAAATAGACTATTTTACACCATTGCCAGATCACATTGCTTGTTATTGTAAAAAAAAATAAACAACTAAAAAGTAACTAAATTTTGACTTGCTGTTTCAGAATAAAATCCTTGCTTCTTGGTTTAACATTTTTTAGATAATTGGACTAAAACAAAACAAGAGCAGCGTTTTTTTTGTTTTGTTTTTCTTTGCAGTGTACTTTTGTGTTGAGTGAACACAAAACCCATCATCTCGACTTTCGTGACTGAACGATATGTTTGTTTTTTTTTGCTAAATCCTGACCTTTAGATTAGTGAATGGAAACAGGATTCCCAGAGAAAACAGGCCCAGCACCGGCCCTCCGCACATGCCATGGATACTGAGAGCCGCCTGAGGGACAAAAGCAGAAAATACACTGTGTGAGGGGAAATGGATGAGGACTGCATGATATTGGAAAAAATCTGATAATGCAATATTTTATTTTTTTCTTTGATAACTATTGCTATATGAACACAATAAATATTAGTGCTGACCCCAAACATCCTCTTTTTTTCAAATCATCCTCTTTCTCTTTCATCCTCTTTCTTCCTCTTTCTTTCTTTCCTCTTTCTAATATCAGATGTTACCATCAGGAAAAAGACTGCGAATGCCAATGTGTAAGACCTTTCTCCTTGTCTGAAGCTTTCATTTTTATTCCTACCTCGATAAAACTGTTGAACTCTACCAAGAACAATAGACCTGTAGTACATTAGCATTTGATTGTGTACTGTGTTTTATATATTTAAATACAGTCTTTATTTTGTAAACAATGTATGTTTTTTTTGTTCTTAACTGTTCTGTTTGTTTTATTTAGTTGTGTGTTTAGAGCAACATTGTAGTACCTTCTAGCCCAGGACAAATTTTCTCTCGGGGACAAATAAAGTTTACCCTTACCCTTACCTTAACACAGATTCACTAACCGTGTGCAGGAACTGAGTAATCACAATGCTTTTCTTACTTAGTTTTGACTCGTTTCTAGTCCAAATATCTAAAAAAAATGTTGTTTTGTTTTTGCTTTTGTGTTGTTTTTGCTTAAAATAAGAAAAAATGATTTGCCAATAGGGTAAGTCTTATTTTCACTTTGAAATGTAGATATTTGGACTAGAAGCAAGACCGAAATTTATAAGAAAACCTTTATTTTCTGCATAAATCATTTAAGTAATTAAATGCATTTAAGCTTTGTTACACCTCAAAATATCTGAATTATTTTGTGCCCAAATGTTTTAAACTCGTTAAAAGTCCTCAAAAACACATGCATATGACGAACGTTCACTGTGTTATAGTTAAACTAAAAATCACATGTTCTTTGGCTCCTGGTCAATTATAATTCAGACTCAACATTGCATTTCTTGCGATGGGACTATTGCAGATGCGCACACATTGCAATATCGATGCTGAAACCATATATTGTGCAGCCCTACTTAAACGGATAATCAGAGGCTGTTTGAGACAAACTTTACCTGCACAATTCCTCCCATGTATGATGCCGCCACGGCCATGGTAGTGCAGGCCACACCAAACACCACACCTGACAGAGAAAACAAGCAAACACCCATAGGGGTGACTTTTAGCATAACTGGCAACCCATTATTACATATTTCACTCAATTTGATTTGATTTGATTGGACCCAGTTAATACTATTATTATTTATTGTCATTATTTTAAGTTTTATTCATTTTTATTTTATTAAGTTATTGTTTTTATTGCAAATGTTTAAAAGAAAATGTGGACAGTCTCACTATTTATTGTTTGCTATTTTTATGTATGTATTTTTCACTCAAAAACACTACAGTTGATGATGTGCTATTTATTTGTCACATATACTTCCATGTATTCACAAACACTAACATATAGCGAAGTTCCCCCCCCCCCCCCCCCCTATAAAGGTATTTCGAAGTTTTCTTTTTAGAAATTGTGGCTCTTCCAAACAGGGAAAACCACCAACAATCAAGAATGCATGATTATCTTGTTGCCTATCTAAGTTTTAAAAACCTCAAATAATA
>CAIGQZ010032523.1:1506243-1518824 GCA_903798205.1 Danio tinwini
CATCTCTGAATGACTCAAATCACTTATTTATTAAGCGTTCTTGCAGGACTCCCAGAGTTCATCAAGACTCTTTGGATTCATCTTCAATGCCTCCATCTTACCCCAGACATGCTCAATAATGTTCATGTGTGGTGACTGGGCTGGCCAATCCTGGAGCACCTTGACCTTTGCTTTCAGGAGCTTTGATGTGGAGGCTGAAGTATGAGAAGAAGCGCTATCCTGCTGGAGAATTGTCCCTCTCCTGTGGTTTGTAATGTAATGGGCAGCACAAATGTCTTGATACCTCAGGCTGTTGATGTTGATCATCCACTCTGCAGATCTCTCGCACGCCCCCATACTGAATGGAACCCCAAACCATGATTTCTCCTTCACCAAACTTGACAGATTTCTCTGAGAATCTTGGGTTCATGCGAGTTCCAGCAGGTCTTCTGCAGTATTTGTGATGATTGGGATGCAGCTCAACAGATGATTCAGCAGATAAATCCACTTTCTGACACTTTTACACATGATCAACTACAGTAGAAGTTATTATGTGTTGCTCTCACGACTGGGATCCACAACAAGACTTTTGTCAGGTGGTGTATATGCTGTCATGGCTTTGAAATTTAAAAAATGTGATTATAATGAAAGTCAATGGGGCAAAACCAGCCCCCAACATAATGAAAGGGGAGTCAATTTTCAAAGAGTGTAAACTTTAAACTTTAAAAGCATTTTCCCAAAATATGTGTCAAAATAAGATTTGTCAGCAAAACCCATTCCATTTGCTGAAACACAGACAACGTTGTGGCCAAAATAAGACTCAAAATTGTGGATGAAAACACCTGCAACAGCGCATAAAGGAGTAAATTATTTAGTAATTTACATTTTTGGATGAACTATTCATCTAATTGTAAAGTGATAATTCTGTTCATGAGTTCTGAGTTTTAAGTGTTTAAAACCTCCTTGAGCTGCTGAGCTTTTATTTTGGCTCACTTCTTTATTGACCCACTTCAGCCTCTTAAAAGCATCAAACTCTGTCAGCTTTTCATTTAGAATAAACAGACCTCGCAGCTGTTTCATTTCTGCCCTGGCTGTGATTGATTATGACGAGTCTATTGCGCTGATTAAATCTGCTCTAATGCCAAACGACAGGATCAATGTTCTCTTTATGAGTGTGTGGATGTCCTGAGGAAAGTGAGATGTATTTACAGAGCGCTTTGCTGATCCAGCTGGCCGCTCGGTTGGACAGATCTGGGAAACACTGGCTCACAAAGTCCTCGTACATCACTGTGGCCAAAGCATTGATACTGGCAGCTACTGTGCTGGAAAGCAGAAGCAGAACAACAAGGCGTTTCTATGCTCAATACCGATCAGCTATGACAAATAATAAACATTTAGGGTTGTTCACCAAAAAAAATGAAAATACTGTCATTATTTATTCACTAACTATACTGGAAGTATCTTTAACATACAGTAGAGGAATGAATATATACCTTTTTTGTGTCTAAAGTCAGTATAGCTGTGTTTCCATCCACATATTTTAACAGGTTTTTTTTTATATTGCATTATAAACCAGTAGATAGAAATGCTTAGATGTGCATATGCATACTAAATGCATTATTATATTACATTTTGTCTAATGTAACAAAAGCCTGTCTTAAATTAACTGGCCCCCATCTTCACGCTGATCTTCAACAGATCACTGGAGCTGTGTAAAGTGCCCTCCTGCTTCAAATGTTCCATCATCATCCCCATTCCAAAGCCAGACAAACTTACAGGACTAAATAACTACAGATCGGAGGCGCTGACATCTGTGGTTATGAAGTCTTTTGAAAAACTGGTGCTGGCCCACCTGAAGGACATCACTGAACCCACACTGGACTCTCTTCAGTTTGCTAACAGGTTTGTGGATGATGCAGTCAATATGGGACTGCATTGTGTTCTGCAACACAGACCAGGGACATATGTGAGGATCTTGTTTGTTGACTTCAGCTCGGCTTTTAACACTATCGTCCCAAAACTTCTTCTGCCCAAATTAACTGAGCTCTCCGTGCCCACCTCTGTCTGTCAGTGGATCAACAGCTTTCTAACGGACAGGCAGCAGCTGGTGAAGCTGGGAAAATTCTCATCCAGTACCCGCACAATCAGCACTGGCGCCCCCCAGGGGTGTGACCTCTCCCCACTGCTTTTACATGAATGACTGCACTTCAAAAGACTCCTCTGTCAAGCTCCTGAAGTTTGCAGACGACACCACATTTATCGGCCTCATTCAGGACGGTGACGAGTCTGCTTACAGACAGGAGGTTAAGGAGCTCGAGTCACAACAACCTGGAGCTAAACACACTCAAAACAGTGGAGATGATAGTAGACTTCAGAGGAAACCCCGCTGCTCTCCCCCCACTGAGCATCATGGACAGCATTGTGGCAGTGAAGTCATTCAGGTTCCTGGGCACCACCATCTCTCAGGATTTGAAGTGGGACACTCATATTAGCCGCAATTCCACTAATCGCGCCTAAAGCAAGACTGCCAGGGCAAGTCGCATTTCCACTGTCACACCCGGGGCCTGATCGGGCTAAAGCGGGGCTTTCTCTGGGCCAGCGGCCCTGCCTTTTTGGCCCGCCGAATACCTTAGGCCAAAGAAGGCCAGCTGGGGCTTCGGGGCAGAGTGAAAGGAGAGACGGAGTTTGGTAGTCTGGTAAAGACACAAATCATCTCAGACTGGTTTCTTGAACATCACAGTTCGCTCTACTCAAATGGCCTCCACAGTTACCAGATCTCAATCCAATAGAGCACCTTTGGGATGTGGTGAAACGGGTGATTGGCCTCATAGATGTGAAGCTGACAAATCTGCAGCAACTGCGTGATGCTATCATGTCAATATGGAGCAAAATCTCTGATGAATATTTCCATTAGTACTCACACAGACAGCAGGTTGAGCGCCCCCTGCTGGCCTCACTAACAGCACTTCCAGCAGCAACCTAGCTTTCCCATCTGGTCTCCCATCCAGGTACTGACCAGGCTCAGCCCTGCTTAGCTTCAGTGAGTGACCGTTCTTAGGCTGCAGGGTAATATGGCTATAGCTGTGGCTGTTAACTATAGTGGACTGATAAATGGTAATAGATACTGTAGTATAATTTAGTTTTTACTACAGTAAACTGGTGTATTATTGTAGTACAATATACCCTGTAGTTGTAGAAAAGTACAGTACTGGGTGATTTGTTAACATTACTCTAGATGTTTTTACTATAACAACTTGATCTCAAGTATTTTATTATAGTACGGTTCAGAAACACTATAGTACTAACTATAAATTACTACATATTTTTTTAAATGGGAAGTTATTGTGAAGTTGTCAGAAAGTCACTAAACTTTACCTGAGAGTCCCACTGAAGGCACAGGCCACAAATAACCCCGGCAGTCCCGGAAACGCACCCAAGATTTCCATCACAAAATATGGCATGAGCTGAAGAAGAAACAAACACAACAATAAGACCACTGTATTATTAACAGAACTCACGCATACAGTACAGGGAGGGAAATGTCAATCTCCTAATGTTTAATTATGATGATCATATGCTAGAGATTATAGTTAAAGAATCGAGCATCACCTGATCTGGTGCAGAGATCAGTCCAGATGACCAGGGGTCGCAGTGAGAGTAATAAGAGTACATGATCAGGCCAGAAACCACAGCGCAGAACAGAATAATCCACAGACCCAGCAGATTCAGATACAGAGCCCTGAAAACAGACACTCCACATCAACTTTCCATTATTACAGACACATTCACTCACCGGCCACTATATTAGGTACACCTGTCCAAGTGCTCGTTAACGCAAATTTCTAATCAGCCAATCACATGGCAGCAACTCAATGCATTTAGGCATGTAGACATGGTCAAGACCATCTGCTGCAGGTCAATCTGAGCATCAGAATGGGGAAGAAAGGGGATTTAAGTGACTTTGAACGTGGCATGGTTGCTGGTGCCAGACGAGCTGATCTGAGTATTTCAGAAACTGCTGATCTTCTGGGATTTTCACGCACAACCATCTCTAGGGTTTACAGAGAATGGTCCGACAAAGAGGAAATATCTAGTGAGCGGCAGTTCTGTATGCGCAAATGCCTTGTGGATGGTCAGAGGAGAATGGCCAGACTGGTTTCAGCTGATAGAAAGGCAACAGGAACTTTAATTAGCACTCATTACATGGACAACAGAAGATTGGGGAAACGTTGCCTGGTCTGATAAGTCTCCATTTCTGCTGCCACATTCGGATGGTCGGGTCAGAATTTGGCATCAACAACATGAAAGCATGGATCCATCCTGCCTGTAATAACGGTTCAGGCTGGTGGTGGTGGTGTAATGGTGTGGGGGATATTTTCTTGGCACACTGTGGGTCTATTATTACCAATCGTGTCAACGCCACAGCCTACCTGAGTATTGTTGCTGACCATGTCCATCCCTTTATGACCACAGTCTCTCCATCTTCTGATGGCTACATCCAGCAGGATAACGCACCATGTCATAAGGCGTGAATCATCTCAGACTGGTTTCTTGAACATGAAAATGAGTTCACTGTATTCAAATGGCCTCTACAGTGCCCAGATCTCAATCCAATAGAGCACCATTGGGATGTGGTGGAACGGGAGATTTGCATCATGGATGTGCAGCCGACAAATTTGCAGCAACTGCGTGATGCTATCATGTCAACATGGAGCAAAATCTCTGAGGAATATTTCCAGTAGTTTGTTGAATCTACACCATGAAAGGCGTATTGTGGGAGCATTGCTAAAATAGACTGTACAATAAAAACAAGCTGAAAGCAGGTCTAAAGGCAAAAGGGGGTCCAACCTGGTACTAGTAAGGTGTACCTAATCAAGTGGTAAGCGGTGAGTGTATATACAGTAAGAAACATTTTTATATATATATATATATATATATATATATATATATATACACAACAGAGTTGTGATTAATGTTGAACCATATTAATGTCATTTGAGTTTTCCCCTTCAGACTGTATGCATGAGCAGATAGTGAGCGCTCACCAGCGTGCGTGACCTTCTGTTTTACATGAGATGCATCTCTGAATTGTGGACTGGTTTACTCCATAAATCCCCAACCAGGTGAAGGTTCCTCCGACACTGAGCGTCCAGAACGTGTGTCTCCTGAGTGGACTCGCATCGAAGCTGCAAACAACAGCGATTTAACACGGTACAAAGCGTCAGAAACATTGCAAACTTTCATTTGCAAGTTAAAATTCATAGCAGATATATTCATTCATGTACAGAGCAGTCAGTAATCTCATTATTTGGGGACATGTTGCTGTAAAACATGATTGCAGTGTGTTTGTGTGTGTGTGTTTGTGTCTGCATATCCTGAACTTACTCAAAGACCTGCAATCGTCCTCCAGTGTGAGCGGTGCTCCAGACATTCTCGATCCCTCCGGCTCGACTCGAACCCTGGATCAGCACAGTGAGGAAGCCCACCACCATCACCACCATCTGGAAGGCATCGGTCCACACCACAGCCTTCAGCCCACCCTTAACACATACACACACAGACAGCGACACGTTTCATTGGGACTCTTCATATATGTGATGATGTTTCTACTGTACAGTGTTTATTGGGTCTGTCTAAACACACCTCTCACAGGGAACAATCTGCATTTTTACATGGTCAAATTATTTAATTCTAGATATTTATAAGACATTTTCTTCATGGGGGACCTAAAAATGTCCTCACAAGGTAAAATGACTGGTATTGCTATACTTGTGGGGACATTTAATCCCCACAATGTGACGAACACCAGGATTACACACACATAAGTGAACATTCATACATAAATAAAGTAACAAACATGCACAAACTCACACAAGCGTACACACAAGCACACTCATGCAAGTACACACACATGCACATAAGGATGCTCTCACATACAAGAACACAGACACAGAGGTGTACACAAACACTGACAAGCGCATGCAAACAACACACACACACACACAAACACACTCATAAGTGCATGCACACACATGCACAAAGCCACACACAAGTACGCACACACATGCACATGAGGATGCTCTCACATCTAAGAATGCAGACACAGAGGTGCACACAAACACACACACACACCCACACATAAGCAGTACACTCATATCCACGCACACAAACACTGACAAGTGCATGCAAACACAAACATGCATGCATGCATGCACACATATGCACAAAGCCACACACAAGTACACACACACACACACACACACACACACACACACACACACACACATGTGCATGTGTAAACAAACATGCACACACACAAACCCACACAAGCATACATACAAGCACACACACACATGCAAAACCCACACAGGAACACAAATACACAGGTGCATGCATACACAAACATACACACAGACACACACACACACACACAAGTACATATGCACGAACCCATACGATATAAGTACATGCACATACTGTACATACGCAAACAAATATGCACACGCACAAATAAGAGCACACATGCACAGCACACACATGCACATGAGGATGCTCTCACACACATGCACCCAAAACAGCACACACATCCACACATTCACACACACACAGTGTTTTTGTCTGATCTCCATCCACCCATCATAACAGCCTGTTCACAAGAATCCAAACACTTCTCTCAGAATTAAACACACAGTGATATTTCACCAGTCAGACATGTCACACACTTCAGCCTCTCTCATGAAGCACACCAGAACTTGCTGGATATGAAGAAACTAAAAACACGTTTCCACATGTATGAATGTGGCCACAAACTCGTTTCAGATTTCCTGAAAGTCTCTTCATCTGACAATCCAGGAAGTAAAATGCTTTAAATAAAATCTCTTTAGTTTGGTATTGTTATATTAACACTATTAACCGTGAATGATCCCAATCCATCATCATTATCATCATAACCGCAAAAATTATACCAATAATTAACACAATATCATTCATTCATTCATTCATTTTCTTCTGCTTTTCCAGGGTCGGGTCGTGGAGGCAGCAGTCTTAGGAGAGAACCCTAAACTTCCCTCTCTCTAGACACTTCCTCCAGCTCCTTCAGGGGGATCCCGAGATGTTCCCAGGCCAGCAAAGAGACATAGTCCCTCAAGCATGTCCGGGGTTTTCCCCGAGGTCTCCTCCCGTTGGGACATGCCTGGAACACCTCCCTAGGTAGGTGTCCAGGAGGCATCTGAAACAGATGCCCGAGCCACCTCAGTTGACTTCTCTCGATGTGGAGGAGCAGCGGCTCTACTCCGAGCTCCTCCCAGGTGACAGAGCTCCTCACTCTATCTATAAGGGTGCACCCTGCCACCCTGTGGAGGAAACTCATTTCGGCCGCTTGTATCTGAGATCGTGTCCTTTCAGTCATGACCCAAAGCTCATGACCATAGGTGAGAGTAGGAATGTAGATTGACCAGTAAATCGAGAGCTTTGCCTTTCGGCTCAGCTCCTTCTTTACCGAACGGACCAGTGCATTGACTGCATTACTGCTGCCGCTGCACCAATCCTCCTGTCAATCTCTTGTTCCCTCCTTCTCTCACTCGTGAACAAAACCCTGAGATACTTGAACTCCTTCACCTGGGGTAAAATCTCTCCTCCAACCTGGAGATGGCAAACCACCTTTTTCCAGTGGAGCACCATGGCCTCAGATTTTGAGGTGTTGATTCTCATCTCAGCCGCATCACACTCAGCAGCAAACCGCCCCAGTGCATGCTGAAGGTCCATGTTCGATGAAGCCAACAAAACAACATCGTCTGCGAATAACAGAAATGAGACTCTGGTCTCTAAACCGGACTTCTCCAGCCTAAGGCTGCGCCTTTATATTCTGTCAATAAAAATTATGAACAGAATTGGTGACAAAGGGCAGCCCTGCTGGAGTCTGTTCATGCAAGGACGAGACGGCCCTTAACAGAGCGCCTGTGACCCCATGCCACAAGGGACACATTCAAATGTCTTCTCCAAGTCCACAAAACACATGTGGACTGGTTAGGCATACTCCCATGAACCCTCGAGCACCCCAGTGAGGGTATAGAGCTGGTCCAGTGTACCACGGCCTGGACGAAAACCACATGTTCCTCCTGGATCCTAGATTCAACCATTGGCCACCATCATCATGCTAATCATAATCAAATTACACATTCATTAATTCAATTAAAACTTGCTTTATTGGCACGACAAATTGATTAAAAATGACATGACAGTAATGAATAAATAATAATTATAATTATATAATTACAAGTCAATTATAAATCCTTATAAACAGTACATTTAACAACCAACCATTTAGGACACATTTCTAACAATAAATAAAGATCAATTGTAATAAATATATGTATAAGCCTTTATTCATCACTCACCAGTGTGCAGTAAAAAGTGCAGACAATGCCGGTGGCAAATATAGATCCCCAAAGATCAAATCCAGTCACTGATGGAGGAAAAACACACATACATATGGAGAAAACAGCTTATACATTAAACAGAATGAAGAAAGTTGGAAATGCAGAAAAAAGCATTGTTTTCCATGTTATTATACTAAAATCATTGGCTTATTTGTTGTTAATCTGTTGTATTTTTCCTTCATATGCGGGTCTGAATTACATGAATAAGTGTTCACTATCTTTTTTTCACTGACTCATTAGCCTAGCATGCTAATTATAAACATTAATGTTTAACATGAGGAATGTTGTTGACAGTCTCCATCTCATTAAGTCATTCATGATTTTTTAAGCTACAGTATTTAAAACACCAATTCTCTAAAATACGCTAAACAAAGGGAGAAACCTCATTAGCATAAACTGCCCTGAGTGAGAAGCAGCCATTAGAGTTTCAAGAGTTCACACTTAGCTGATGATTGATTATAAAGCTTGTTTGGCATTTTGTCCCATAAGAGCCCTGAGCTCATAAGATCCTTGAGCCCGGGGCTCCCTCCCATTGCAAGGCGAGAGGGGGTTTGAGCTCAGGTAGATCTCGAGAACTCCCCTGCTGTAGTAGCTAATGAACAGATAGTGATTGCTCTTAAGAGATAACTTCTTACTAGGAGCATGTCTATGGTGCCGATTTGGATTAGTCAATTAACTTAAGTTGCATGATTTTGGATGGTGGAAGAAACCCAGGGGAAACCCATGTGAGCACGGGGAGAACGTGTAAACTCCACACAGAAACGTCACCTGGCCTGGTAAGGACTAGAACCAGTGACGTTCTTGCTGAGGCAACAGTGCTAAGCACTGGATCACCGTGCCTCCCATCTAGGAAAGGAGGAGGAGTAGAGGTGGAAGGGGGATTCTTCAAAACAAAGATGGCTGTAATATGGAACCTATGGTATTTATAGTGGCTTAGGAATCGTCTGATTGGTGAATCATGAATTGGATAATGCAGGACCAGCCTCAAGCAATCATAAGCACGTGATCCTCTCAAAATTAGTTCATAAATAAACTTCACTTTGAGAGTTATCAGCTGATATGCTGACACACAGGCATTTATAGCTCCGCCCTCTTTTGAACAGAGCACAATCTCATTTAAATTTAAAGCGACAGTCACCAAAACGCCACAATTAAAATCAAAGCCTAAAAGGGTCAGTGTCAGAGAGTTATAAAACATTATTAGTGTGGTATTTTGAGCTGAAACTTCACTTCACACACTCTAGAGACACCTGAGACTTATTTTACATCTTGTTAAAAGGGGCAATATAGGTCTCCTTTAAATCAATCGCCCAGCTTTAAAGTGCACTGTAGCACAATACGTTTATCCCACAATATCCCTGTGATGATCATAGACTGACCTTGATTGAGAGCTAAAGCAGGAGCATAAACCACCACACCAGTGTAGAGAATCTGAGGAGATCAAAACACACAACAGTCGGCATGAAAACACAGTGTGTTATTCTGAGCGCTTGAAGGATTTAATCACACTCACCGTCTGAATGATGTAAATTAGAGTGGCTGCGACGCGAACAAGCTTGCAGAAACGCAACTCCAAATACTGTGTGAAAAAGAAAATCAGAAAGCAACAGAGCCTCTACATGTAAAAAAAATATATTGTTATCTTAATAATAAAAAAAAATTGTAAATATGCTACAGTAAAAATCTATAATCTGGTTACCAGTACGTTTCCATAATATATCCAGTACAGTGAACAATCATAAACTGATTATCCCTGAATTTCCTGCACGACACTTCAATGTTATTTGTGACATTACTGTATTTATCAGGGGTCGCCATGAACCAACAACTATTCCAGCATATGTTTTACACTCTTTCAGCTGCAACCCAGTACTGGGAAACACCCATGCACCCTCATTCATATACACTCATACACTAAAGCCAATTAAGATGATCCAATTCCCCTATAGCGCATGTGTTTGGACTTGTGGGGGAAACCAGAGCACCCGGAGGAAACCCACGCCAACACAGGGAGAACATGCAAACCGCACAGAAATGCCAACTGACCCAGCTGGGACTTGAACCTGCAACCTTCCTACAGTATGGCCACAGTGCTAACCACTGAGCCACCATGCTGCCCCATTAGAGTTTCATGTTACATCTAATTTTGATACATAACGTTTATTGCAGTACTTAAATTGTACGTGTGCTACCATGATGGTGCTTAATAGTCGTGTGAATGAGACCCCGAGCTCCTTCTATAATTTAGATGTTCTAATAGTTGTGTCTTGACCCTAACAAACCATACATAGCTTATTTATTCAGCTTATGGTCCAGAGTCACATATATACAGTTGAAGACACGGTGGCTCAGTGGTTAGCACCGTCTCCTCACAGCAAGAAGGTCGCTGGTTCGAGCCTGGTGTGGGTGTTGGCGTGGGTTTCCTCCGGGTGCTCCGGTTTCCCCCACAAGTCCAAAGACATGCGGTACAGGTGATTGAATAAGCTAAATTGTATCTAGTGTATGTGTGTGAATGAGTGTGTATGGGTGTCCCCCAGTGATAGGTTGCAGATGGAAGGGCATCCACTGTGTAAAAAATATGCTGGGTAAGTTGGCGGTTCATTCTGCTGTGGAGACCCCAGATAAATAAAGGGATTAAGCTGAAAAGAAAACAAATGAATGATTAGTAATAATAATAATTAATATTAGAGTAAAGGCGACGCTGTGGCGCAGTAGGTTGTGCTGTCGCCTCACAGCAAGAAGGTCGCTGGTTCAAGTCTCAGCTGGGTCAGTTGGCATTTCTGTGTGGAGTTTGCATGTTGTCCCCGCGTTCGTGTGGGTTTCCTCCAGGTGTTTACCTCACAGTCCAAATACATGCGGTACAGGTGAATTGGGTAGGCTAAAATTGTCCATAGCGTGTGTGTGAATGAGTGTGCATGTTTCCCAGAGATGGGTTGCAGCTAGAAGGCCATCCGCTACGTAAAACATGCGCTGGATAAATTGGGGGTTCATTCCGCTGTGGCGACCCCAGAAGCCGAAAAGAAAATGAATGAATAATAAAAATAATAATTAATATTAGAGTGATTTTTGAAGAATCATGTGACTCTGAAGACTGGAGTAATGAAGCTGAAAATTCATCATTAAAACTACTGGAATAAATGATTAAATAAAATTAAAATGTAATTAAATGACACTATAAATTACAATGTGTGCTGTATTTCTGATTAAATAAATGCAGCCTTGGTGAGCAGGAGAAGTTTATTTTAAAACATTAAAAACTTTGGGGTAAAATATAAGTGTATTTAAATGAGAGATTTGTGAAGGGTGAACATAAAACACTCAGCAAAAAACAGATATCATACCTCATATGTGCTGGTGATTCCTGACCTGTAAAACACGGGCAGGAAAAGCTCAGCCGTAAAAAACACCACAAACGTGTAGGCGACCCCGAAGATGACATACGAGGCCCCGAATCTATAGACGTCTGCAGGGGCACCGATCACGGTCACAGCAGACATGAAGCTGGCGGTGAGGGACAGAGCCACGGGCCCGCAGGACATCTGACGGCCCCCCACCAGAAACTCCTTGGACGGGGCTTTCTTTCTGTCCTTGATGGCAAAGAAGACGCCGATGCCGGAGGAGACCACGAATAGACACGCAAACACCACATAGTCCCCGGCCTGGAACCTGCCCACAGTCTCCATGTTGGCTCAGAAGCTGATCTGATGTGAGCTGCAGGATCTGTGGTTCAGACAGATCAAACTCCTGTTAATCATTGAGGTTTAAAGCGGTTAAAAATGCTTAACAGTGAAAACAGATTAGACTTTACTCATCTTTCTGCTCACGCATTTACACTCAGTCATCTATCTGTCTGTCTGTTTATACCTTTATCTATTTATCTGTCTGTCCATTTGTATATCTGTCCATCTATCCATCCATTCATCCATCTTTATAACAGTCCATCTATCCATCCATATTTCTATTGATTTGTTTATCCAACTATCCATCCTTTATCTGTCAATCCATCAATATATCCATCGCTCTGTATATATATAAATATATTTGCATCCATCTTTATATCTGTTTATCCATCTGTATTTCTGTCCATCTATCCCATCCATCTGTATATCTGTCCACCTGTATATCCATCCATCCTTTTATCTATCCATCCATCTGTATGTGTCC
>CAIGQZ010032523.1:1523312-1547745 GCA_903798205.1 Danio tinwini
TGACTCAAATCACGCATTAATAAAGTCATCTGGAATGGCAAAGAAAGTCTCTGTGTTCATCTTCAACGCCTCCTCCATCTTACCCCAGACATGCTCAATAATGTTCATGTCTGGTGACATTAAGGTATGTAAAAACAAAGCTGAAAATATTTTGGTCTCATTATTGCTGTGCTCATAAAGAGGGGGAGAGGAGTTGGATAGTTGGGCGCAGAGGTAATTTGGAAGTGTAATTATTATTATAATTTTTTTTTTATTCAATAATTAGCATTTCACACTAGGGCTAATATACTTTGACTTTAATTATAAGTCACGTAATGTATAAAGTAATGCACATAAATTAAGGTAGCCTATGTTAAAAAAAAAAACCTGCCAAAAATATTTTTGTCTCATTATTGCTGCGCTCATAAACACGGGGGCGCGCAGCGGTAATTTGAGAGCGTGCAAAAGCACAGCGGACTCAGATTACAGCCCTGTGGGTCTCCTCTAGTGCGCAAACTCCTATGAAGCGCTCCAGATGTGGACATCGCCTCTGTCAGGCCGGTCAGACCTCTGCCGTGGACAGAAGCGATCTATCATGTTACCCTTTGCCCTCGGCCTGTTTTTACTGCCTCTTTGTGGCGCGGTCTACAAGGGGCCTTTGCTCCCCGAAATGTCCAATGGCACTTTCCACCATTTCTTCGTCCCGGACGGCGATTATGAGGAGACTGAAGACCCCGAGAAGTGCCAGATGCTCTTCAAATGGATCGACCGCAGACCGTGTCCCCTGGAGGAAGACCAAGACACGGTTATTAGAGAGGATTTTATTATAGTAAAACAGCAGATTGAAGACGCGGCGCGCGTTCTGGAGACTCTCGGAAAGAGCATCTCGTTTGATCTGGACGGAGAGGACAGCTACGGGAAATATCTGAAGCGGGAGATCGAGCAGATCGGCGAGGCTTTCACAAACGTGGAGAAATCCCTGCTGGAGCTGGAGAGCAAGTTCAAGCAGAGCCAGGAGACGGAGCAGAGAGAGGAGAGCGAGTTCAGCAGTAACTTCATCAAGCCTGTGTATAACGTGAGGGAAACGCTGCAGGAGACGCTGGACATCTCATCTGGACTCAAGGATAAACACGAGCTCATTTCTCTGATCGTGAGGAGTCACGGCTCCAGGTTAAGCAGACTGAAAAACGACTATCTGAACGTTTAGACTTTCTGGACAGACTTCAGTCCACGTTGGATTGTTAATTTGTGAGGTTTTTTAAAAGACGGAGCCCTAAATCTGAAAGTGTTTGAGGTTCGTTCACTCTTAATAGTTCGTTGTATTATGTTTCTTTGGAGATTAAACATCAGTTAGCTACTTACTGATGCTTTATTGTGAGTTCATAAAAGTTGTTTGTTCATTTCTAGACTTTTAAAACGAACAGAGACTTACAAGTGGTCATTTTAAAATGTGTCTTGCCTGCATAAACCAGATCCTGACAGTTTTGGAGAGATTATGTTGGGGAAAATGACTGTAACCTTTTTACCGCATTGAATAAAAAGGTGGCAATAATTTTAACCAGCAAGCGTTGGAGAAAAACATTTGATGGGGTATTTGACAAAGAAATCTAGAATCAAACAAAATCATTGACATTACTTAAAATCTGAGACTTTAAAATCTCACCTGCTGTGATTCTGCTGAAAAACAAAGTACTGTAACAGAATCATAGAAAAATGTAATTAAATTAGTAAAAATATATGTTAAGTGATTTATTTTAACCCAAAATAGGTCAAATATAGACAAACCCAAGCGATGGGTTTATTATTTTTATGTTTGTTTGTTTGTTTGTTTGTTTGTTTATTTGCATTTGTATGTGTACAAAAAATTATTACAAAGACATGACAACAAATATTTTTGTTACTTTAGTTATTTTAATCAGTTAATCAGGTTTCAACAAAGGTTTTACTTGTACAAAGTTGAACTTAATATGTTTAGTCAGTTTGACTACTGCAAGTTTAGATGACTAGAAATGTCTATTTATGCACTGTAAAACCCAATAAGTTAACTCAAAGCGCTTGAGGAAACCGATTGCAACAAACCATTTGAGCTCAAAAACTAATCCTAATGAGTACTGTGAACTTAATCCATTTGGGTAAAAGAAGCAATTTGAGCACAGTAAAACTTAATAAATGAAGAGAACTCAACTCATCTGAGTACTGTAAAACTCAATAAGTTAAGGCAACTCAAACTGTTTGAGGAAACCGATTGCATTTGAGTCAAAAAAAAATTTACGATACGAGTACTGTGAACTTACCCCATTTAAGTTGAACTAACAAGGTATTTAATTAACTCATTACCTTCAACACTGAGTTCAAAACTCTTTTCAAATGAGTAGAATTGCCTTTCAGTAAATTTTGAGTTCACTACACTCATTTCATTTGATAAAGTTGACTGTTGGGTTTTACACTGTGTCATATGAGCTCATACACTGTAAAAAGCCATTAGTTACTTAAGCGAGTAAACCAATTGCCTTAAAAGCAACACGTTGACTACTTAAAAACAATGTAAGTAAACCCATTGTAACTTAAAACTGTTAAGTTGACTTAAATATTTGCAATTGTGCAATTTTACTCACTGATTTTAATACAGTTCACTAATCGCTTTTTACAGTGTATGTGTGCATAAAGAAACGTCATATGAGCTCATATGTGTACATGTATATTTATACAACAGTTCTGTCTGGTTCTCGGATCTGATTGGCTGATAGTCGTGAAAAATTCTGCAATACCAGCACTCATACAGCCTCCTCACCCTTCCTATTACTCCGCCCACATAAAGTGACAGCAGATCAATAAACTCACTACAGTTTGACAAATATTGCAGATGTGAGACAACATAATGTACTTTTGAGGTTTTTATAGGCGAGAATGTGGTTGTTTAGATTGCAACTATGCTGTTTATTTATAGGGACAGTGCCTATTTTAAATATTCATAATTGAATATTGTGGTCTTGTGGTTGACGTTGTCCATCCACAAGAGGGCGACAGAGACCGCATATTAAGCCCTTAGTGGAGAAAAAGTCAGCATAACTTCAAATTACAGCTGATCAAATCATTATAAATCAGGTAAGATATGTCGATCTCTCTCATTTGTATGTTGTAGTGCTGTATTTATAGCACAATAATCTGCTAGTGTTTGCTTTGCTTTGGCTTTTTCATGTTAATTATTGTGATCACCCAGACTGATGGCGTTTCATACTGTTCAGCCTTATAATCTTAAAATGTGAGCAAAATCACCCGTTTTGTCATCACTTTAAACATTACGCTAGAGAATCATTCAAACACTGGCTCTAAAGTGACGTTGGTGAAGTATCAGCGGTTCCTGCTGATCTGACGTCAGCTGCAGATGTGAATAAATGGCACAAAGAAGTAGTTCCTCTTAAAAAGTGGTGGGTGGTATGCGTTGGCTCTTAGTGTCCCACCTGTGATGATATACAGCCATATCGCACTGCTATGAGTGTGATATTGCGCTTATACAACAGTTTGACGGCATAATCAGGTATATAAAAAAGGAAATCATACACGGAGAGTCTCAAAAAACATTTTGGTAGGAGGAACTACTTTCTTCCGCCGTTTATTCACATCTGCAGCTGATGTCAGATCAGCAGAAACCATTGCTACCTTACAAACATCACTTTAGAGCCAGTGTTTGAATGATTCTCTAGCGTAATGTCTAAAGTGATGACAAAACAGCTGATTTTGCTCACATTTTAAGATTATAAGGCTGAACAGCATGAAATGACATCAGTCTACAGAGATTTCCCAGTATTTCTGTTTTAATCGGGAGATCATAATAATTAACATGAAAAATCCAAAGAAAAGCAAACACTAGCAGATTACTATGGAATAGATGCAGCACTACAACACACAAAAGAGAGATCGACTTAGAATGTCACTTAACTGATTTATAATGATTTGATCAGCTGTAGATGGAAATTTACGTTGAGTTTTTCTCCCCTAAGAACCTATTATGCGGTCTCTGTCGCCATCTTGTGGTGGAGTGTCAACCGTCTTTGCTCTACTCAGTATGACAGGCTGATGGCCCCCCGATGGCTAATAGGCACTATCCATATAAATAAACTGCATAGTCACAATCTAAACAACTACATTCTCTCTTAAAAAAGCCTCAGAAGGACATTATGTTATCCAACAGCTGCAATATTTGTCAAACTGTAGTCCTCTGCTTGCCACTCTATGTGAGCGGAGTAATACACAAGTGTGAAAAGGCTGTACAAATGCTAATATTACTTTAATATCTCATGGCTATCAGCCAATCAAGAACCAAACAGAACTGTTGTATAAATGTAATTAATCTGACTAATTAAAAGTCATTTTAAACATCACATAAGTAAGAGACGACATTATTTCATACAGTTTTTGGTCATTTCAGACTGAATACCATACTCTTGACTCTTTTGTTTGCAAGAGCTGCTGCCAAAATGCTTTATTTCAGCAATGGGTCTTCAGCAGACTGCTCTTTTTCAGCTGTCTGTTTCCTGTTGACGTTCACTTCTGTATGACTGAGGTTTGAGTGATTAAGCAAGCTGGTTGAGATTTGGCATTTCCTGCGCTTTTAGAACAGAGCAGCTCTTTCTGCCATGTGGAGGAATAATCAAGCTCTGGCTGCAGAAATATACAAAGAAACACAATCTACCCTTTTCCTGCTGCCAGTCTTGTGAAAATGCAGGGATATTTGCTGGCGAACAGCTTTAAGTGTAGAGCATCCATTACCATAAAGAATAAAAACAACACAGAGTTTCGCACGGCGGATGATAAATTTTAATTCCTAACCAGAACAACGAAGCACTTTATAGATGTTTTCTACCCACAACCCCCCTGGGCGGCGACTGTTTTCTTTTTCCTCCTCACATTCAGGGTTTTAGTCATGCTGGAGGTGAAAAGCTCAAGGAAAGAATGCCTTTGCTAATGGTTTAGGGTTACCAGATCTGAGCCCTTCAGGAACTCTTCATATGGATCCACTTTCAGCAGTTTTGCTCAACAACAACATAAATAGATAATTCTTTGATTTTTTAAGTAAGACGCTGTTTTTATCCGCCAAGCCGAATCGTCTATTCGGGCTTTGATTAATGCATTGGTTTTGTTCGATTTCACAAAAATGCCCCTGGTGTTTAAAGTAAAACAATATCAGACACTCATATCTCAGCGTTCACGTGCCAACTGTGTAAATTTATACTGAAGGATGTCTGTGTGTGTGTGTTTGTGTGTGTGCGTGTGTGTGTGATTATGCAAAACTAGAAGAAAGAGATGCCAATCTGTTAGCTTTTAAAATGCAATCATTCTAAATGAGCAATGATGTACTTATGATGAGTTTTATTTCATGACTAATATTGAACATGTATTACATTTCTGCACAGGCAGCAATCAGTGCTGGCAGAGTTACACACACACATTAAAAGAGTTTATATTTGAAAGCTATGAGCAACATTTCTACCATAAATTTTGTCAGATATTTTTGCTCTTGATTAATTGGTTCTTTGTCTGGGAATGGGCTTTTGTTGGTCTTTCTTGTATTATTTATGCTTGTGATGTCATCTTTGTTTGTTTCCAGCTCTCTGTACCAATAGTGCACTGTATAAAAAGTCTGCTCTATTTTGCCAGTTCAATATCCTATGCGGCCCACACTTTGAGACCCATGTTTACAACACAACTTCAAAATGCGCCACGCATTCTCTATTGGAGACAGGTCGGGACTGTGGGCAGGCCAGTCAAATATCTGTATCCTTTTCCACTGCAGCCAGAACTTTGTAATGAGTGCAGAATGTGGTTTTGCATTGTCTTTTTGAAATTCATTCATTTATTCATTTTCTTTTTGGGTTAGTCCCTTTATTAATCCGGGGTCGCCACAGCGGAATGAACCGCCAACTTATCTAGCACATGTTTTACGCAGCGGATACGCAACCCATCTCTGGGAAACTTCCATACACACTCATTCACACTCATACACTACAGACAATTTAGCTTACCCTAAATTTAGAGCACTCTGAGGAAACCCACGCAAACGCAGGGAGAACATGCAAACTCCACACAGAAACGCCCACTGATCCAGCCGAGGCTCGAACCAGCGACCTTCTTGCTGTGAGGTGACAGCACTACCTACTGCGCCACTGCGTCGCCCGTCTTGTTGAAATATGCATGGAAAAGGCAGCAGCATGCTGTGCTCCATAATCTCAGTGTACATTTCAGCATTAATGGTGCATCACAGTAGTGCAAGTTACATTTGCCCACTGACACAACCCTATACCTTGACAGATGATGATCATCTGAATGATCCTTTTCTTCCTTGGTCCGGAGCTTCTTTAGGCATTCAGCTTTATCTGACCACAGTGCACGTTTCCACTGTGTGATGGTCCATTCCATCCCAGAGAAGTCGACAGTGCTTATGGACACTGTTAACATAGGGCTTCCTTTTGGCACAATACAGTTTTCACTGGCGTTTGTGGATGTAGCTATGTATTGTGGTACTCGACAAAGGTTTGGCAAAGTAGTCCTGAGCCCATGTGGTGATGTGGCTTATAGATGAATGAGGATTCTTGATGCAGCGCCGCCTGAGGGGTTCCGAGATCACAGTTGTTCAGCTTGGGCTTGCACTCTTGTCTTTTACTCACTGAAATTCCTCCAGATTCCTTCAATCTTTTAATGATGTTTTGCACTGTTGAAGGTGAAATATCCAAATGTCTTCCTCTCTTTCTTTGAGAAACATTGTTTTTAAACATTTCAATAAGTTTCTCATACACTTTTTGGCAAACTGGCAATCCTCGGCCCATGCATTACAGGTCTAAAGAACATTATAAATGATCTTAAGTAAAACAAATACATTTATAGAGATGGTATATAAGTATATAATTTCACTCACTTGGGAAATAGAGGCAACTTGAATGGTTTGTATTCAAGTTTGTATTAACGGTAGCACAATTAAGTGCACACAGCATGCTATAGTATCTGAACATTGCAGGAAATAATTCCAAAAGGCAAATGACTGTGTAAAGAAACATTAACCAAAACTAAAATATGATGTATATGCCGAGGTCAGCAGCTAATCAGCCAGAATATGCTGAGGTGATGAGACAGCAAGCAGCGAGACCTAGCTGTCACTCAAGTAGCCCCGCCCTTAATTATGCAGACTTAATATAATCTAATATAAAAGAAACAGATGAGTTATAAAAAAAAATTCACCCACTCACAGTTATCATGAAGAGTAATATTAGCTATATGCACCAAAGCCATCTTTTGTAACAGGCTGTAAACATGTTTTTGTCAGCTGTAAAATTGGCCAATTTAGCATAGCAGTTAGTGAACATTAAAGCCGAAGTCACACTAGAGTTTGAGCTTGCGAAATTCTGTCTTACGGCGCTGCGAAAAGGGGTGGGATTAAACAAGATGAATATACATTAATAAAAGCGAGCGATTGCTCCATGTTTTAAATTTCTATTCAGAGAGGGCATGTTTTGATCCTGGATTGGTCTCACGCAGTCAAGTGATGCGATTTCGCAGGTCAGAGTTCACCAAGCTTGAACTTTGCACCGCAGCAACCTGCGAAACTCCGACGCATGACCCTGCGTTTCCAGTCTGACGCATTCGCGTGCGTATGAATGGAAGTCTTTGAGGAGAAAAGCCCAGTGTGACCGCGGCTTCACAGTTTCTGGAGCCAGCCCCCTTTGCTCACTCAGTGTATGCTACCAATGTAAGGCTTTATTAAAGTGTTTTTAAACATTCTAGACATTTTTATTATATGTCCTCGCTTTCCATATAATATGTAATATATTCCACATATGTCTATCACTTATTTAGTGTCAAAATCTGACATAAAGCCGCAGTGAAAAGACATGAGGTGAGGCAGGCAGTAGCTCTGCCACACTGAAGAGGGCGCACCTGAGCTCACAGTTATTCTTAGTTGTTGCTCTTCTTCTATGCAGTAAAGTTAAACAGGAGTCTGAATAGATCATATCAGCTTAAACATTTCTCAAAAATGGACTGTTAATCAAAACATGAATAAATAATAGACGACCAGTGCCGGAGCTAAAGGACTCGCTTCAAAGGACGGGACAGAAGATATCACGATCATTTCAAAGTAATTCAAGACTTCATTTACAAGTAACATAACTGTAAAGGTAAGACCAGTGTGTGCGTGAACGAAAGAGAGCAAGCAAAAGAGAGCGTGCGCATCTGCCTTGGTGCTGTTTGTGTGCGTGTGAATGAGAGAGAGAGAGAGAGAGAGAGAGAGAGAGAGAGAGTGCATCCATTATGGTGCTGTGTTGTCTGTAGTGTACAGCTGGGTGTTTTTGGGAGGCATATTTAACCGCTATACATTTACATTCTTCCTTGGCCTTATATGTACCTGCCATGTGCGTAGGAACAATGCTGACATGATAGATAGATAAACACAGTCGGTATTTGGCAGATATATCGGGTGGATTTGTTTGTACGTATGACTTTGAAAGTGTCAGTGCCTCACCAGTCACAAACCTCAACGCACGTCACTGACATGCGGATAGTATTTACTATAGTATTTATCTGATCATTTGGTCTGGCAAGAATTTAGAGGAGAAGCATTGGAGTTCATATAAGGATCTTGTGGTAAAGAGGGGGAATAGTTTGACCACTTCTGAATTTCATGCATCTTGAAAACTGAGAAAGACATATTGTGTTATGTGTATGATATTTATCAATCAGAATTATTTAACCCCCTGACTTATTAGCCCCCCTGTTTATTTTTTTCCCCAATTTCTGTTTAACGGAGAGATTTTTTCAACACATTTCTAAACATAATAGTTTTAATAACTCATCTCTAATAACTGATTTATTTTATCTTTGTCATGATGACAGTAAATAATATTAGACTAGATATTCTTCAAGACACTTCTATACAGCTTAAAGTGACATTTAAAGGCTTAACTTGGTTAATTAGGTTAATTAGGCAGGTTATGGTAATTAGGCAAGTTATTGTATAATAATGGTTTGTTCTGTAGACCAGTGGTTCTCAAAGTGGGGGTCGGGACCCCCTGAGGGGTCGCGGGACAATGAAGAGGGGGTCACCTGATGATTTCCAAAAATCTATTTATTTTTATTAAGCCATAATAATTCCCATATGTTATTGATAACCTATTGAAGAGAAAAAATTGTCGTTTATAGTTACTATATACTATATAGCTACTATAGTAGCTTATAGTTACTAGTTTAATTTAATTGCGACCCCTGGGTTAATTACATTATATGAAAGACACAGCAATAGCGTCAGATGCAGCAGATTGATTTTATAAGTTAAACTTTCTGACACATTTACAGCACTGACATACAAAAAAAAAATTTAAACGAAGAATAGACTTGGGTCTATTGGTGTGTGTCCACCATTGCATGCAAGGTTTCTGTATTTATGACAACCTCAGAGGATATTGGGGGTCGCGAGTCACTGGCATTGTTATTTTGGGGGTCGCGGGCTGAAAAGTTTGGGAACCCCTGCTGTAGACTATGGAAAAAATAAATAGCTTAAAGGGGTTAATAATTTTGACCTTAAAATGGGTTTTAAAAATTAAAAACAGCTTTTATTCTAGCCGAAATAAAACAAATAAGACTTTCTCCAGAATAAAAAGTATTATCAGACATACTGTGAAAATTTCCCTGCTCTGTTAAACATAATTTGGGAAATATTTAAAAAAGAAAAAAAAATCAAAGGGGGTTCAATAATTCTGATTGCAGCTGTATATCATGTGTTAAGTTTCCTTCTTTTAGAAAAGCAGTATAAAGTGAAGGGCTGAAAGTGTAGCGTGCTGAGAGAGAAAGAGAGAGAGAGTTGAACCCAATCTCTGCCTTATTTTCTGCATCTCACCTCCGAGTCCCTTTTCCCCCAGAGGGACCCCAGTCCAGACAGCAGCGTTCCCCATCCGGCCTCCAGACGCGCTCCAAACCACAGCCGCCGCAGCTCCATTATACAGGTTATGGATAATCAAAACTCCTGTGGGAAGTCCAATGCAGAAGTGTATTTTTATGAGCTGCTCGGCTTTCTGTGGTGCACACAATTCTGGTTACACTTCTATTCTGGTTATGCACAAGGCATTCTGTTGATTATAGGTAACTACAGTTGACAATACAGCTGTAGTTACTTGAAAATTATTACTTTTGAAATGTAATTATTAATTAAAATGTTTTTAAATAATTTACCAAGTGATGTTTAAATCGAGCAAGTCAATTTTTCACAGTATTTCCTGTTATATTTTCCCTCTGTTGAGTCTTATTTTTTAATTTGGCTGGAATATTTACAGTTGAAGTCAGAATTAAGTCAGTATGTAAAGGTGCAATGTCATCTAAAATGTTGGTGCACGTTTCATTAAACAGCTTTAAACAGTTTCCAGCATCTGACATATTAATGGAATAATCGTGGGATTAATAAGGGTGATTGTTTCACTGGTCTATGATTAGAAACCAAGCTGGAAACAGCCGGAGCGGTTCAGTGTCCTGGCAGTGACTTTGGCATTTGCTTCATAAAATGTTTAGTCTGTTTAGTCTATGAGTGTTTGGACTTTCGACGTAAAAAAACGCAGATCAGATCTGAAACAGCAGGCGGGGGATAAACATACACTTTAATGAGGTTTCACTTAGACCCATTCAGAGCTTTTGAGGCTCTTTATGGATTCTAAATTATTTTATTAAACAAACAAATTAATGGTAAAAGATTGTAAACATAATTTTGATGCATATTTTATATATTATTATTATTACATATTATCTTGGATTAGGTCATTAATTTAGTGACACGGTTAGAAAATAAAAAATATTGATTTCCTAACTCTTCTAAAATTAAAGCATTGGTATTGTGTTATTCAAATATTTAATAATATATTTTCTTTAAAAGTCTGAAGACATGGCACTTTAACACTTCTGAATTAAAATAAGGGCAGCACGGTGGCGCAGTGGGTAGCACAATCGCCTCACAGCAAGAAAGTCTCTGGTTTGAGCCTCGACTGGGTCAGTTTGCATTTCAGTGTGGAGTTTGCATGTTCTCTCCGTGTTTGTGTGGGTTTCATCTGGGTGCTCCGGTTTCCACCACAGTTCAAAAATATGGGCTATAGCGGAATTGAGTAAGCTAAATTGTATGTGTGTGTCTGTGTGTTAATGAGTGTGTATGGATGTTTCCCAGTGATGGGTTGCAGCTGGAAGGGCATCCACTGCGTAAAACACTTTTTGTTTAACACTTCTGAAATAAATTAATAAATTAATTCAATAAAAAAGAAGTCAATAAAATGGGTATTGTGTTGTGTAAAACGTAATATAAAAGTCTGATGATATGCTACTTTTTTGTTTTTTATCACTTCTAAAACAATAAATAAATTAATTAATTAATTGGTATTGTGTTTTGTAAAATTGAATTTAAAAATTCTGAAAACATGACATTTTTTCATTTAATATTTCTGACATAAATTAATTTATTAATTAAAAATAAATAAAATAATTAAATATGGCTATTGTATTGTGTAAAATTTAATATAAAATCTGAAGACATTGCATTATTTATTTAACAGTTTTGATAAAATAAATAAAAAAATAAGAAAACTGGTACTGTGTTTTGTAAAATTTGATTTAAAAAAGTCTGAAAATGTGACACTTTTTCATTTAAGACTTCTGAAATTAATAAATAAATTTAAAATAAATAAATAAATAAATAAAATGGGCATTGTGTTGTGTAAAAATTGATATAAAATCTGAAGACATGGAACTTTTGATATAAATAATTAAATAAAAATATTATTATTTTATATCAGAAGTGTAAGAACTTCTGAAATAAATAAATATTAATATTATTATTATTATTTTTAATATTATTATTATTATGTCAGAAGTGTAAAAAAACTAAAAGTGACAAAACAAAAAACTAAATAATAATTGTTATTATTGCAATTATTATTATTATTAATACTTATAATCATTAATAAAAAATAATAGTTGTTTTTTTAAACCACAAATCTAGAGAAAAAAGTTTTACAAAAAAAAAATCTTAATTTTTTGTTTAATACTAGTTAGTCAAACTTATAACTACCACTGAAGAACAAAAATGTTGGTATTTTTTACCTCATTTGTGCTCAGTTCGTGTAGTTTTCACCACGCTGGATTGTCAGACATCTGTGCAAACAGACGGATGTGGATTCTGCTCTTGTTTCTGTTTCAGATTCCTGCACATGGACAAAGCGAGACGCTGCGTTAGCAAGCCCAGAGCGTGCTCAGTGTTTTACTGAAACAGATATTCACATCCTGACCTGAAAAAAACGCTTAAGCGCTCACAGACTGCACTGTTACTGGGAATAACGGGAAATCTCCTCAATTTCCTTGAATAATACACTCATTTACTGACGTTCTTAACACAAATAGGAACAGTGCCATTTGGAAAATCTGAAGGTTTACCACAGTAAAAGGTCAGATCTCATCACACGTGAGCAGTGACTCAGATGTAAGCAAGTCTAAGCCATGACAGATTATTTTTTTCAGACATTTTCCACAATTTTTTTCACATTTAACTACTGTAGCTCAAAGAGGAGTTTTGATTGTTGGCTGATTGAGGCTTTCAAAATAATTCTGAAATATACTGAGCTTTAATAACAAACATTTTGTTAGTTTGGTGAGAAACTAATGTACAAATGATCTGGAAATACAAATATTAAATGCAGATCATTGCTATTTGATGTGGCTTAATAAACATGAATGAACATTTCATGGACACTTTTTCTGGACAATTTACTTCCAACTTACTACATAGACACTAAATAAAGTGTGTTTCAGATTTAAATCTGATTGTTTACATGTCCTATTGATAACATTAACAAAAAACTAATTCAATTTTACTCAGATTTGGCCAATTCTTTACACAAAATGGTTGTGTGACATGATATATGAAGAGTTCAGATGCAAAAACCCATAAATGCCGTCTGAAACTTTCCTCTAAAATGACCAGTTTAATCAGGCTCCTGTGTGTAGGTTCAGTAATATCACATTTATGGCAAGGAGTAAGGCCTTTTTTACGGTCTTTAAAGCAAAATAACTCAACTTAAACAAAGGAGGCTGAGAGAATTTTCATTTTCAATGGAAACTTCAGACAGCACTTAGAGGTATTTGTATCAGAACTCTTCATTTAACGTTAATTAATATTATATATAATCTAAATACAAAAGGTTCTTATTGGGTCCTTTGACAGGAAAAGTAACAGCATCATGTGTACATCAAGACCCTGCTGAAAAATACAGCTTAAACCAGCCTAGGCTGGTTGGCTGGTTTTTGCTGGTTGACCAGCCTGGTTTTAGAGGGGTTTTGGCCATTTCCAGCCTGGTCTTAGCTGGTCAGGCCGGAAAATGACCAGCTAAATCCATCTGAAAACCAGCCTGGTTTAAGCTGGACATAACTGGTTTGGCTGGGCTCCCACCCTGAATAGGCTGGTCAAGTTGGTTTTAGCTGGTCATCTTTCAGCCTGACTAGCTAAGACCAGGCTGGTCAAACCAGCCAACCAGCCAAAACCCCTCTAAAACCAGCCAACCAGCCTAGGCTGGTTTAAGTTGTTTTTTCAGTGGTGGAAATTTGAATATAGTTAAAACAGAAAATTTTACTTAAAACAACTTTATTTTTTACTTTGCCTTAAGTATCTAATTAATGACAATATGTTATGGGGGCCACAGTAAAGGTCGTTTGACCAAACGGATATTTAATACGCATTTCTGCTAAGAACAATTCAGTTTTATTTAGTTTGTTTTGGTTTGTTTGTTTTTTCAGAGCCTTCATACTTGGCCAAACAAACATTGTTATTATTATATTAATGACTGAAAGTTCTTGGAAGACAGAAAATCTGGACCTCACTTCAATGTAGACCTGAAAATACAAACGTATGGTAAAACAACCTTTTTTTCTCAATGTAATCATTGTAAAGCCCCCTAAAGTTAATGGGGTATAATTCATTGTCAAAAAAATATCAACACGGTGTTGGCTAGCAAAAAAAAAGTTGAATGTTAACTGAAAAGGGATCATTACAGCAAAAACTCATACACGAACGAGAGAAATGGTAGTTTGCTGAAATATTGCTAATGTTTTTACTACGTGTGCTAACGTAAGTACTAGTTTGCAACACGTTTTGGCCCCAACGGCGTTCCATAGGTCAACGTAAACTATTTCAAGCTAACGCTAGCAGAGATTGCAAACTTTAAAAGCTTACTTGCATGTTTTGGTACTGCTCAAAATGGCTGTTGACATCGCGGGTAAAGTAGAAAACTATATATAGGCTACTGTATATTCATAGATAGCGCACTCATGTTGTTTATGAATGGAAATAACAACCATACGGCTGCAATGCGAGCCTTAGCTAGCTACCTGTAGAAACGCGAGCTTATAGTACTGCACATGCGCATTGGCTAATGTAGCCTGAAATGCGTTTTTAACGCTATATTAGAGCATAAAGAAACATTCATAATGACAGATATGTTGCTGCTTTCAATAGTACTATTTCAGTTTAAGTCTAGCAAGTGCTTTGAAATTTCCTTCATTTGTATTTTCCCCATGTTAGTCGAGCAAGTAATTCTAGTAGGCTAGATTTTAGGTAGGCTAGGATATTGCCATTTTATAGTCAATTCCTCCATCAATTTTCTGTTTGGTTATTTATTCTGTTTTTCATATTATTTCACTAACAGGGTGATATATTGTTTGATTTTTGCCATAAAACATTTTTGTTTCGTACCTCCTAATCAACTTAGCATGAGCTAGAAACAGAAGCCATTTACTGGCTGTGTACCATCTAAACTTAATTGATTTATTTGATTTAAAACGTACATTTCAGAGTTAAAAACCCCAACAAACTCACAGTTGCTTTCAATTAAATTGGAAAAACTAAATTAAATATATTAATTGGAACCATCTCTTGTGTAGCCTTCTGGCCACTTCACAGAGGACGTGTCTTTTACACATTAAATGTATTTTTAGCCAGACCATATTATTTGAATGAACTGTTTTTAGTTTAGTTTAATTCTGAAGAATGCTTAGCTTGGATGAGGCGAATCTTCTGTCCGGGGTCATGATGGATGTGGTTTGGAAGAGTGAAAATATCAGGAACCCAACATAAATGACCTTCTGTTCCCTCAGTCGCTTAAATAGGAACTTCACAAACTTTGCAGGAGTCTTAGAATGGTCAAAGTTTTAAAATATACACAAGTTGAGTATTGTAACAGTCCCTTTAAAATGTTCTTGAAATGCTGGTAAAACATTGGTAATTTCAATCATACACACATTTCTCAGTGCATGTTGTGAATGTAGTCTGATTGTCCTGTCATTACTACATTCACACATGCACCAAAAACATGCCGTTTAACCAGGCTGTGGATTGTAGTGGATTTTTACATCATTTCACTCTCTCAAATTCTCCTTTTCCTTCCTTTACTCTTCTCTACAACCTGTGCGTGTGTGTGTGTGTGCGTGTGTGTGTTAGGTGTTCATTTCTGTTAGAATAGTCAATACATTTTCGTTTTGTATTTAAAGAAAAGCGCCTGTGCATATTCATGAATCTTCTGCCTTAATCTTAGATCTTGTTATCCTAAATGTTAAAGGGTTTTTACTTTATTTTGGTTTGTGATATCTGTAGTTGGAGGCAACTGTTCAACTGAACAATCGCTGGACGATTGTTTTGTTCGGATCTAACGAGTCGATTCTTTTGAAGTCCCATTTTAAATTACTATTCAATTCTCTATTGAGCTAAGTTAAAATATTGACGCCCTACAGCACTGATCATCAACTGCATTCGCGACTGGATTCCAAAATTGTGAGGATCAAAAAGAAAACAGTGGTCCACACTATTAAAGCAAATAAAAATAACAACAGCTGAGTCTCTAGTCAGAATAAGCAGCATTTCTGACTATATTTAGGCTACACTTCGAAATGAGGACAGACTCAGACAGACCATGCGGCGTTAAGCATTTATTGTTTCAAACAGGTTTTAGCTTAAGTGTAGACCGGGTGGCGTGTAGGCGGAGTGCATGACGTGTGTGATGAAGAGTAAGGAGGATGCGGTGGAGAGAGGTGCGCAAAGTATTTCCAGGAGATTATCATCCATTTGCGGGCATCCGGGAGTCTCTATGCATTTGCGGGAGACTCACAGAACTTCCGGGAGACTTGAGATGTCTGCCTCAGGACTAAAAAAAGGAGGAAAAACAATCTGGCACAACTTAAAATAGCATGGTAAATAAATAACCTGGTACCAGAACAAAACAGGTCACAAATAATGTTCGCACATCAAACATTCAGTGGGCTTGAATTCAAATCTCAATGCTGAAACGGGCTACTCACAGTGCTTAATCAATGACTGAAGTTACATTTCCCCTTGTTGACTTGGCCTAATTGAGTTGAGGCAAAATATCTATCACTCCTAGTGGTTGACTGTGATGGGAGCCTGAATCAAATGCCATCAGTTTTGTAATGAAATTGAAAAAGTATAAACATTAAACATAATGTCCGGCCCCCAAGGAGACTGTCTGGTAAAACTCTCTGACAAATATAGTTGATGACCCCTGCCCTACAGGATTAAAGCTATTGTAAATGATGTTCAATTTCTTTCACGTTTTGCTTCACAAGACATCATGTGTCATCAGGAGCCATGGCTATTGATTTGACCTCGTTTGTATGTGTTTCCCTGCTAAAAGAAAAACAGCTTAAACCAGCCTAAGCTGGGGTGCGTTTCCAAAAACCATTGTTTGCCAACTAAGGTTGCAAGTTGTGTTGTTACAAACATAGTTTGTTGATTCTACTTTGGACTCTTCGTAGTGATTATTAAACCACACTGAATTGAGCTAAACTGAACTGACACTGTTCAATTCACTATAATCTTCTATGTGAAGCTGCTTTGACACAATCTACATTGTAAAAGAGCTATAGAAATAAAGGTGAATTGAAATTTGGCGTTTCCTAAATCTGTCGTTCCAATGAACATTCGCAAACTGCGCCGCAAACTTGTACACTTGCGACTACACCTCTAGAGCTGTAATTAGAAACATAGTTCCTGGCTGTGTTCTATTCCCAGTTATCCCCCCTATACCCTATTCATTTAGAACATTTCATTTAGAAGATTTAAACTTGTAATTTTTTTTAAAGCAGTAAGGTCGTCTCTCTTATCTGTGATTTGCTTTCAAAGTATTTTTACAGTTCAGTTTTAGAGATCTTCCTGTTCATAATTGCGCTCTCTTCAGTGCACTTTGAAAACATTGATGTCATGTTGAACACAGCCGTGGCTCATGACGAAAGCTATAGGTGACCTGTTATTTAAACGCAGAATTTATGTTACGTCTCCAAAGCTTGAGAAAACAAAAAACAGCAAACATTAATGCTTTTATTTATAGTAGATTATTTATTAGGTGTCTGTACTGTATATAACATGGACCTGCTGGGTAGATCATTTCTGCAGTGGTTTGCATGTGCCAAATTGTAAAAGTAGACTTTTCAAATAATAAAAAATAAATATTATCCTACTTTAATAATAATAATAATAATCCTTAATATTATTATTATTATTATTAAAGTAGTATTTTTGAATTTCCTAATAAATATAAAATTTCACCTCATTATTTATTTATATGATATTAGAATATGTGTATTTTATGTTAATTTAGAATAGAATATGTAATGTTCTCAATAATATTTGTAAAGGAAATGCAGGCTCTATATGTGCCGTTTACATATATTTCATTTAATATGGAAAGTGAGTAATCTAATATTAGATTTTATTTTAAAAGAATGCACAAAGAAATTAGGAGGTTCTCTAAAGACGTTGTTACCACGCCGTTTAGAGCGTCACTATGGGCGTTTTACGTTATAACATACGCGGTTCAAACAATAGATCTGCGACAGAGAAACTACGGGTTTTGGGAAACACTCATCACTACATCGTTCATTTACCAAACGATGTATCGTACTATGATAGTTCAACCGCGAGTTACGTCATTGATTGGGAAATGTACACCTGGCTGGGAAATGGCCAGGTAAAACCATCTAAAACCAGTTTTGACCAGCTTGGTTTAAAATGGACATAGCTGGTTTTGGCTGGTCTGAAACCAGCCCGGAAATAGCCAAAACCCCTCTAAAACCAGGCTGGTTGTCCAGCTAAATCCAGCTAACCAGCTTAGGCTTAATCTAAAAAAACCTGTCACCATTCACTGGCATTATGTGAATCACCAAACACCACAGATTCAGCTCAAAATCTTCTTTAATTTTCTACAGAAGAAGAAAAAAAAAGTCAACACCATCTTTGATGGCCTGTGTAAGTAAATCAACAGGAAATTTTAATTTTAGAGTGAACTATCCCTTTAAGCTCTCTTGTATGTATTATTGTGCATGTGTCAGTGGTTTAAAATCACTTTCGTGACTATATCACTTTTCAGATATAATGGTTAAACTCTCCAAAATTCAACCACATTTGGCAGGATGTTCATGTAAAAGTATGAAATTTCACTACAAACAACAGTCTTAAGGCTGCATAAAATTACAACCACAGACAGAAATAGCCCGAGATGTCATCTGTGGTGTTTTTAAATAGTTTTTTTTGTGTGTGTGTGTGTGTGTTTTATGTACCCGTCCAGAAAATAAATACATGTAATAAAACTCCAGAGCTACATAATGTTGTGAATCCAAAACAACCGAATAAGCCACGCATGACGAATCAGCATCCTTTTATTAGAAAAAAAGTTTCATAAATGAACTCAAAAACAAACCACATCCAGTCTAATTTCTCTCAACACGGCTTTCGAAAAGCCTGAAGTTATACACAAAGAGGTTCATTTTCACATACTGCCTCCACAGTTATTAGCTTTACTTGTGCTGTTCCATATTTTCAATTTAGAAAACAAAAAAAACACATTTCTAGGAAGACACTGAAGACGAGAGTGTTTAATAGTTGTGCCTTGATCAGTTTCTCTCTTTTCTACATACAGTAGCAGGCAAAGCCAAAACACTGAACGAAAAGACAGATCAGAGACATTATACCACTCGTTTCAATCCGCTGTTGACATAAACACAGGACAAAGCAAAAGACAGCCGACAGAGAAATGAACGAACATAATGACAGGCAAAAGATGAGAGCACCATAAGAGATGGAAATCTTCAGTAAAATATCATGGGAAATGTCTGTGATTCGTCTGATCAGTATTTTTGATTTATTTTCCAGTTAATATCCTTAAAATAACAAAAATGCACTTGATTATTATACATTTGCAGAGAATGAGCGAGAACGGGGCGAGTTTTAACACTGAAAGGGCTAGGATTTGTGAAAAAAACAAGTAACATACTTTAAAAAAAAAAGCATAAAAGCAATATTATTATGGAAGCCCTTTTCTTGAAAAAAAATTGGGGGAAAAAACAATATTTCCAATTAATTTTTCCACACAATGCTTTTTTTAATTACCTTTCTAATTAGTGATAGTTCACCCAAATACAGTGAGGGACATGAGTATTGAACACGTCACCATTTTTCACAGAAAACATTTATAAAGGTGCTGTTGACTTGACTTTTTCCAACCAAATCCATACAATATATGCAAAGAAAACAAATCTAATTAATTTACAAATGACGTTACGTGTAATAAAATGAAATGACGCATGGAAACAGTGTTGAACACATGAAGAAAGGAAGAGTTCATACTTAGCTGATGATTGATTATAAAGCAAGTTTGGCATGCTGTCCCGGGAGAGATGTGTTTTTTAAAGCATATGCACATCTTGGTGTTTCCATCAACAGTTTTTTTTTATCATATCCAAAATTCGCTTAAAAATAGGTGGATGGAAACATAGCTAATGATCCAAAACACAGCCAAGGAGACACTTAAATGCTTTCAGAGAAAGAAAATCAAGCTGTAGAATGGCCTAGCCAATCACCTGAGCCGAATCCAATAGAGTATACAGAATAAAGCTCAGATTTGATAGACGAGACCCACAGAACCATCAAGATTTTGATACTCTGTGAGAAACTCACACCTGGGCAATGCATGAGTCTTCATATGAGAGGCGTCTTTAAGCTGCCATCAAGTATTAAACACATTTCAGTAGTTCAGTGCTTTCTCCCTCTGCCATTTCATTGCTATTACACACAACCCATTTCTCAAATTTGTTTTGTTTTATCTTTATGTTTGGGTTTTTACCAAAATGTGCTTCAATTCCACGTCAACAGCACCTTTAGAAATATCATTCATTCATTTTTGTTCGGCTGAGTCTCTATTTCAGAAGTCACCACAGCGGAATCAACTGGTAACTACTCCAGCGTATGTTTTATGCAGCGGATGCCCTTTTAGCTGCAACCCAGTAATGGGAAACACCCATACACACTTATTACACTACAGCCAATTTAGTTCATCAATTCCCCTATGGCGCATGTGTTTGGACTGTGGGGAAAACGGAGCACCCGGAGGAAACCCACGCCAACACGGGGAGAACATACAAACTCCACACTGAAATGCCAACTGACCCAGCCGGGACTCGAACCAGTGACCTTCTTGCTGTGTCACCCTTTCCGAACTTTCTGATTAGCAATAGTTCACCCTAATAGCAAAATTCTGCCAAACCTGTTTGTGCTTTTGTTATATGTTGAACACAAAAGAAGATATTTTGAAAAATGTTGGAAACCTGTAACCAATCCCAGCAGGCACAGGTTAGCATGACGTCAGATTGACGTTGTACCCCAATGTCGTGGGACGCTGCATTTTGTTTGGAAATGAAAATCGGGTTGATGTCAGAACCCAACGTCAGCCCGACGTCAACGTCCAATCTAAAACCAACCAAATATCAAGTCTAATGATGTTACAGCTTGAAGTTGTGTGGGCGTTACAACTACGACATCAATCAGAAGCTAGATTTTGTTTGCCATACCTGACGAATGTCAGTATTTGACGTTGGTTTAAGATGTTGGCTCGATGTTGAATTTTGCACTTTCCAACACAACCTAAAATCAACCAAATATCAACGTCATTTGACGCCATTATTGGACATCAAAATAACGTCCTTAAACGCTGGCTAGACATAGAATTTTGGTCACCTGACATCACGACCTAAATCTAACCTAATATTAACGTCTTATGATGTTGTGTGTCTGCTGGTTGGCTTCCATAGTATTTAAGTTTCTTTCTTTCTTTTTTTTTTTTTTTAAAGATGTTGTCAGTCATATCTGTGTCCCACACTGCTATAAACACTATGAGGACACGTATATCTCACAAAAAAAAGTAAAAATTGGTTGTTTTTGCGTTATTTCGAGCAAATTCGTTCTCCTGGTTTGAAACGAATAGTTGAAGCTGCGTGACGGCGATTAGATACTTGCGTGTAGTCCAGCGAGGAGAGTGGGTGTCTGTACCTGTGAGTGCATCGTGACGTCTCTGAGTGTGCAGCATTAATTCATGAGAAAGACTTTGTTCAAACCAATCAGCGCGCTCTATTGTGTATGCGGCACAACTTCATTAATATGCATGATAGCTTCAAGACTGTTTTACGTGTTACAGTGTTCAGACAACAGAGAGACGCCACGTTGTGTTGCCAAAACAAGTGGAAGAAGAAAAATTGTTTGGAGACACGAGTTGTCAGTGTTGAGTTAATAAATGTGCTGCAACAAAGGTTTTGTCTTCATTTTCCTGCTATGAGAGCGCAGCTGGACTCGTGTGTGGATTACAGTGCGCACGACACGCCGCAGAAATACATTAGTAAGGAACATTGTTTACCCGAGAGCTTTTCACATCTGGAAATGATGAAATCTTTTGCCGCTCGTCTCCTTTTAAAGAAGACACGGCTCCAGTTTGTGTTGATTGTTCTGTGTCTACAGATTTGGTAAGTGTGTGTGTGATTAGTGGTCTTTGTTTGTTGATTCAGATGGCAAAGTTAGTTGGTATCGTCAGCAGTGCTCTTTCAGTGTTTAAAGACAGACCTTAGTCAAAATGATTGAGTTAGTAAGTTTACAGTACATTACTATTACTGCAATATTATAGACTGAAAGATCCGCTGTAAATGCTGCTCTCCGAATGTAAACATCGCAATCAAACTATTACTGTCATGTAGGATTTTTGACGCATTTTGTGACAGGATAGTCTATACACACACGGTTTTCTGACGCTACCTACCGAGTGCATCTAAGTTACAGAGAAATGCAGAGGATTTTTTTCTCCCATTTGCCGTGCGGTATTAAACACTCCATTAAAACTCCACTCTCCAGCAGTTCCTGCATTCAATATCTCATTTGTCACGGGGGGCATGCAGGAAATGTTCCTAAATAAAAGTGAAAGTGCTGAACTGCAGTTAAAGTCGACAAATTAATAATTTGGCAAATAATTTGATTACTGAGGTCCATGTAAACACAGTCACTGTCTTTCCCCTCTGCGTCTGTGTGTTTGTTTGGCCTCTGTGGACACTCCCTTCTTTGCAAATCCTTCCCTCTTTCCCTCCCCTGACACTCCCACCTAAACCGAGCTGGACACGCCCACTTTCCTGAATTTTTCCAAATTAGAGGTGTGAAAACACCCTGCTGAGAGGGGGGGATTCGTGGCCCTTTAAAGTTCCCAGGTTCTGCAGGTTGCAATGTCCCGAATTTTGCTTGCCAATCTTAAGCCAAGTGTAATGGTTTGTTTTGGTTCAATTTTGAATTTCCCCAACCAGCACCGAGCCCGGGGGACCAGAGTGAGTGCTTCGACTTGCCCCCCACCCACGGTCCTTATTTGAGTTTCCTACACATGAAGTCAATGATTGCAGGTTTTCAGCATTTTTCAAAATATCTTCTGAGGTAAACTGGTTTGAAAGACATCAAGGCTGAGTTAAGTGGACATGTCGGTGATGTTGAAGTGTTGTTGCTGGAAAATAAGACACTAATACTGATGTCCAAGTGCTGTTAGGCCTCAATGAGAGTCGCTGTGTGTTATACTAGAGTTCATCCTACAGAGTGTCTGCACAGTGTCTGCTGTGTTAGTAATGAATCTGTGTCAGTGTGTGTGTGTGTGTGTGTATATACGCATGTGTGTGGGTGTATGTGTGTGTGTGTGTTTCTGAGTGTGTATGTGTGTGTGTATGTGTATGTGTGTTTCTGAGTGTGTGTGTTTCTGTGCGTGTGTGCGTGCGTGTGTCTGAGTGTGTGTTTCTGTGTGTGTGTGTGTATATATGCATGTGTGTGGGTGTATGTGTGTGTGTGTGTGTGTGTGTGTTTCTGTGTGTGTGTGTGTGTGTGTACACGTGTGTATGTGTGTGGGTGTATGTGTGTGTGTGTTTCTGAGTGTGTATGTGTGTGTGTTTCTGAGTGTGTGTGTTTCTGTGCGTGTGTCTGAGTGTGTGTTTCTGTGTGTGTGTGTGTGTGTGTGTGTGTGTGTGTGTGTGTGTGTGTGTGTGTGTGTGTGTGTGTGTGTGTGTCAGACCATGCCATTCTCCTGTGCTGGTTTGTGTGTGCTGGAGCTGATCTGAGGGCTTTGCAGTGACGGGGCGAGTGTGCACAGGAATCCGGCCAGCAGCGTCAGCCCCAAACCCCCCCACGCGCTAAACATGGACCAGCCGTAGCCGTGGCTGATGTCCTCCGGCAGACTGTAGAGGTAGCGCGGGTATCGGGACAGCTCGAAGTTAATGCCCGCCACACACGTACACAGAGAGATGATGCAGCACGTGCCTGAGGGGGGAGGAAAACAAACACAGTCTTAAAAGGCCAGCACATACAAATTTTCTTCTGCTTGACACAAAGCAAGATGTTGACTTATGTAATAATGTCGATGGCTACCGGTTTCCAACATTTTTCAAAATATCTTCTTTTGGCACTTCTAAAGGTTTGGAAGCACTCGAATGTGAGTAAATTGTGAATAAGTCCAAATTTAGGGGTGGATGTTCCCTTTAAATCTGTGTTGCCATTGTTCTGAGCACCACTTGTGATGGAATGTTCCACACTTGAAATATAGAAGTGGAGTTGGCACTGTTTGGGTCGCCGCTTGTGAACTGTTAACCCTACTGCATAGCATGGCAAGCCATGTTAACATTTAAAGCTTAATACTGGGCGGCAGTAAATGTTATTATTTTTAGGTCAAATTTAGTCACCCTTCAAGCACTTTGCAGGACCATTTTACATCACTTTACAACAGTAGTACATTTCCTATTTACAGACAGTACATAAACTTCTTCATGACATTATATCAGATTTAAGGGAAACTCTTCCCCAAGAGTTGGATTTTTGCCCCAAGCCCTTATTATCATTGAAATAATGGAATATATTCTTAAATGTAATTTATTTAAATCTGTCATTCTGCCTAAATGTAGCCGATACTGATTTAAATGAACTCCAAATTTTGAATATCTATATTCCTATGGTAACACGGAAACTATATAAAATCTATATTGCTTTGGTAACCCGGAAACTGTAGTAACTAATCTAATGTAGTAACTCTATAGTTGCTAT
>CAIGQZ010032523.1:1590298-1600946 GCA_903798205.1 Danio tinwini
TGACTCAAATCACGCATTAATAAAGTCATCTGGAATGGCAAAGAAAGCGTTCTTGCAGGACTCACAGAGCTCATCAAGAGTCTTTGTGTTCATCTTCAATGCCTCCTCAATCATCTTACCCCAGACATGCTCAATAATGTTCATGTCTGGTGACTGGGCTGGCCAATTCTGGAGCACCTTGACCTTCTTTGCTTTAGGAGCTCTGATGTGGAGGCTGAAGTATGTGAAGGAGCGCTATCCTGCTGGAGAATTGTTCCTCTCCTGTGGTTTGTAATGTAATGGGCAGCACAAATGTCTTGTATGATTGTCTCAGGCTGCGGACGTTGATCATGCCCTCTGCAGATCTCTCGCACGACCCCATACTGAATGCAACCCCAAACCATAATTTTTCCTTCACCAAACTTGACTGATTACTGTGAGAATCTTGTGTCCATGCTGGTTCCAGTAGGTCTCAACAGACGATTCATAAGAAAAAATGCCACTTTTCCAAATGATCAACTAGAAGTCAAGTTATTATTTATTGTTTTTACAACTGGGACAAGACTTTAGTCAGGTAGGGTATACACAACAGCAATGAGTCACAGCTTTGTTACCTTTTTAGCTAACCCTTGCTTCTCTACCTAAATGTGTATAAACACTTCTTAAATATCTACAATAAGATCTGAAGATCTAAAAGTAATCCAACAGGGTTGTTATTTTCTGAGCTGCTTCTCAGAAACATTGAGATGGACATCTGGGTGAGGTATTCCTTTAATACCAAATGTAAGTGTTTAAATGTTTAGCTGTACCTAATGTAGCGTGGTTCACACTTGCCCTGGACCACGTCCTTGGTAAGTTCCACAGCAATGATGTCAGACTGAGGCACCTCAAACATCGGCTCTAGCAAGAGCTTCTCCTGAAGAGCCAGATATCATAACATCAGAGACACAATACAAGAACTTATAGGATTCCTATTTACATGAATGAGCATTTACCATGATTGAGCGGAGACCTCTGGCTCCGGTCTTTCGTTCCAGGGCTAAACGTGCGATTGCCCTTAATGCATCTGAGGTTACATTCAGCTCACACTGGAACAAATTCACACATAAAATTAATAACTAAATCTACTAGAGGCCTACCAAACACTATGAACAATTTAAAATTTAAGACATCGCAATGCAAGTTGCTGAACTTCAGAGATGTACAATCCTTCTCCTAGAGGACTCTTGTCATTCAGTTTAGCTCAACACTAACTTAAACATCCAAAACAAACAAAAGGAGCTTCAGCGGTACATAAAATACCCGTGCTCTTTGGATTTGGGATTCTTTAAGGTATGCAAACAAATCATCAGTTCAATTCACTAGAAAGCCTTTATTCATTATGGCTAGTAAATTAACCATTGTATATAGTGGTGTAACGGATCACAAATCTGCAGTTCGGATCACACTACGTTTTTTTTGTCACGGATCGGACCATTTTTCGGCTCAGCAAAAAAGTAAGGAGACAAATGTCATTTGCTTTCCATTTATACAAAAATATTACTGCAAAAAAACATTGCTTTAACAAACAGAACTTAAAACCTGTAATGTTAAAAAATAAATAAAAATCAAGAAAGAACCAGCTGAAGAAAGAAAAGTATTCAATATGAAATATGATCTTTACTGTTGCTGATAATGCTAAATATAGAAATCTAACATGTTGTACAACAGATCATATTTATCTTCAATTAATGATTCAACAATTCACACATCAAACTTCATTATTATAGTGTAGGTGTATTATTTCTGAAAACCTATTCAGTGACATCATTTTGATGGCTGTTTGTCGCCATCTGTTGGTTACACAATGTAATTGATTTTACCAGCGTCAAATGTTTCATTAAACGGTGATTTTAATCTTTACCATAAACATCAGTGTTCATATCTGAACTATAAACTGTTCTCCAGCACTTCTGTGTTATTTAATTGTTTGTAACTCACTGAAAAAGTGTAAAAACTGACTCTCTCTTGATGCAGATTTGAATGCAGCACTTTGAAGGATTAATAAACATATGCAAATCATTATCATTTATCGTTCATGTTGCGCGAGTTTGAGATGAGATCACGATCTTTTAATGTTTTATTGTGCAGCTTTACACTGAATGCATTAATGCAGGCTAAACAAGCAGTGACAGAAAACACATTCAATTAATAGCCTAAGAAAGACTTTATGAAGGTCCCACCACAACTTTTCCCGTCATCATTATATCTTACAGGGAAGCCGAAATGCTTTCATGCAGGCGATTTGAATAACGTGGGAGGCGATCTCTCTGCAATGGTTTTAAATGTTGAATTAACCGACAAGTTCAAAATAAATTATTAATCCATGGGTCATGTGCGTTCCAAATCGCGAGTTGTGATCCATACGTTGTGATCTGTTTCACCCCTAATTGTGTACTGTTCAAATTTACTCCCCTTTCATAATATTGGGGGCTGTTTTTGCCCCATTGACTTCCATTATAATCACATTTTTCGATTGCAAAGGCATGACAGCATATAATCATGCATTCTTGCAACTTACCTTCATCAGGGTGACAACAACTACCTGTAGTTTTGGAGCCAACTAAACACGCCTGAACCAGATAATCAAAATGTGAAGGATTACCAAAAGCTTCTATTGGAGCAAAACACTTCAGGAGCAGGATTGGACACCGCTGATTCATGTGTAGTGTGATTTTCATACTTTATCCATACTGAAGAGGGCCTGATATTGAGGGACGACCGCATTGCGTGGCTCTGTAAGAATCTGCACCAGCATTTCCTCATCCAGACTGTGCAGTGGGACGACCACCGGTAGACGGCCCACAAACTCCGGGATCATGCCGAACTCAATGAGGTCCCGTGCTTCAACAATCCGGAGTAGTCTGTCCTTTTCCTCAATCTCTGCCATTGCGTCCATTTCGGTCCCCGAAGTGTTGGCTAAATCTGCAGCTGCTGCGGCTCTGCGCCCTTTGCCAAGGTTAGAGGGCGTCCCAAAACCAAGATACTGTAGGAGACAGTATGGATGAAATGCTGTACACTGTAAAATCCCTGATCTAATCAAGAGTGTCAATCTTATTTCTAGCAACAAAAATATTGTAAATAATATAAAATCACTTGTAGTGTAACAATATCTAGTGACAAAATTCCCAAGTCGTAAACATCTCATATTAAGATTTGTTGCAGTGTAGAACCAGTAAATAACTGTACACTAGAATGATCACCTTTTCATTCTTCCTACGGCTGATGATCCTGTCCAGCCCATTGAAAGCACCAGACGCCACAAACAGAATGTTGGTTGTGTCCACCTGCACAGTCTCTCCTCTCAGCTTCCTGCTGTTCTTCTCTGGAACATTAACGATGGTTCCCTCCAGTAATTTCAGCAAACCCTGTGCACAAATGCAAACATCAACTAGGACTCCACAACGTTTGATTATGGGGATGTAGTGCAGTACCAGCATGCTCCTTTTTTATCTTCTTTTCATGCTCTTTATCATGGTGTCTTCAGATTTTGTACTAATTTAAAAAGGATAAGTCGGAAATTTTCAAAACTTTTACAGTATTATTTACATATCAGTAATTGTAAATAAGTATTACTTAATATCTACTGTACATTCCTGACTGTATGTTCATGCACTGACTCTTGATAACAGATTTACAGCAGAATGATACAAGTCAGCGGGCCAGAAACTGTACATCCAAAATCACTGGAAAAGATGAATGTGACTAAAATATAATTACAGATCTGGTCATTTCCCTCTGCGCTGTATATTAAGTATTAACTACACACTGGTGTACCTCAAGGTTCAGTTCTAGGTCCGCTTATCTTTTTAAAAAGATTTGCTGCTGGTAATTTCAGTAGGCCAGTAACTCTGTATATAGTCTGCATCGTAACTCTTAGGGAAAGATGAATGTGACTAAAATATAATAACAGATCTGTTCATTTCCCTGCAGTCATACTGAATACACACACACTGGTGTACCTTAAGGTTCAGTTCTTTTCTTTTAAAAATTCACAATGCTACTGGTAATTTTCATTACTCTTTCCATGCATTTTAGCTTAACCATAATGATCCGTCTTAACCTCACAGTGTGTGAACAAGCCTTGCATTTTACCATTATGTTTTGGTATCACTGTAATTTACATGGGCACCATGTGCCTATGAGTTACGGAACTATCCAACAGCTAATTAAAAACAATAAGTCAGAAAATGTCCCAACATTTATAGTATTACTTACATGTTAGTAATTGTAAAAACAAAGTATTATGTCCTATCTACTGTACATTTCTGACTGTACTCTAATAACAGATTTATAGCAGTGTGATGTAGTTCAGTAGGCCAGTAACTCTGTGCATTGGCAGCATCATAAAGCATTTGTAGAGATAAATGTGGTTGAAATATAATCACAGACCTGCTGAACTCCTTCCCCCCCGACATCTCTCAGCTGATGAATTCCAGGCACACTGCCAATCTTATCCACCTCATCCAGAAACACTATGCCTGCAGGAGAAATATGAAGCACAATTCAGAGAACTCTGAAAGGAGAACATTCATTTTTATTAAAATAGAAAGAGGAATCAGCATATTTTACTGAAATGCTCAAAGGTCAGGCGTGGAGGCGTTTTATATTAGTCAACTGCTGTTCCTCTGAAATAAAGTATATTATAGTATAAAATTAAGTTGTTAAATATACGTTATAACGGCTTGATATATAGGAATACAGAAGTTATACAACGTTGTTTGTAAGTCTGGGCATCTATAACCCTATAAACCAAGGGTTACTACCAGGGTTATTTTAAAGAATAAAAAACTAAACAAAAAAATGAAACCAAGACTACATAAATAAATAAATAAATAAATAAATAAATAAATAAATAAATAAATAAATAAATAAATACATAAATAAAAAAAAAAACAATAAATGGAAAAATTTGTCTTGTTGTTAAAAATCTGACTAGGTGGCAATTTAAGAAATGAAATAAAAGTTGAATAAAATAAAAATACAATTAAATAAAAATAAATAATAAAAAATAATAAATAAAATAAAATAAATAAAAAAACAATAAAATAAAAATAAATAAAATAAAATAAAAAACAATTAAATAAAAATACAATTAAATTAAAATAAATTAAATTAAATAAAACAATAAATAAAAAATATGATAAAAATGCAATACAATAAAATACAATTAAATAAAAATAAATAATAAAATAAAATAAATAAATAAATAAATAAATAAAATACAATAAAAATACTATTAAATAAAAATAAAATAAATAAAAAAAACAATAAAATAAAAATACAATAAAATAAAAATACCATTAAATAAGAATAAATAAAATAAAATAATAAAAAAACAATAAAAAAACAATTAAATAAAAATAAATAAAATTAAATAAATACAATAAAAAATACAATAAAATAAAAATAAATAAAAAAACAATAAAAAATATAATTAAATTAAAATACAATTAAATTAAAATAAATAAAATAAAAACAATAAATAAAAAATACAATAGAAAATACAATTAAATAAAAATACAATAAAAAAATACAATAAAATAAAAATACCATTAAATAAAATAAATAAAATAAAAAAAATAATAAAATAAAAATACAATAAAATAAAAAGAAATGAAATACAATAAATTAAAAAAATATATTAAAAAAAAACAATTAAATAACAATACAAATAAATAAAATAAAAAATACAATTAAATAAAAATACAATTAAATTAAAATAAATAAAAAAACTATAAAAAATACAATTAAATAAAAATCAAATAAAATAATTTTTTTAAATGTTTAACAATATTTTTTAATGGGGCGTCACTGTGACTCAGTAGATAGCACGATCACCTCACAGCAAAAGGGTCACTGGTTCGAGCCTCGGCTGGGTCAGTTGTCATTTCTGTGTGGTTTGCATGCTCTCCCCGTGTTGGTGTGGGTTTCCTCCGGGTGCTCCGGTTTCCCCAACAGTCCAAACACATGCGCTACAGGTGAACTGTGCAAGCTAGATTGTCCATAGTGTATGTGTGTGATTGAGAGTGAATGGGTGTTTCCCAGTACTGGGTTGCAGCTGGAAGGGCATCTGCTGTGTAAAACATATGCTGAATAAGTTGGCGGTTCATTCCGCTGTGGGGACCCCTGATTAACCCCTGCGGTCACAGAAGCTCCCTGTCACCTTAACTAGGTGCAGCTGGAAAGTGCGAGCGCGTTGCCCCGTGTGTGGACCGGGAGGGTGTCGCAGATGAAAGTGAGGACCGGGGGGTTCGCTCACTATTCTGCCGCCTAGGTGGCCTCTATGGACGCGCTGGCCCTGGTCAGGACACTGGTATTTCACAAGGAGTGTTATCTGAATAGTTTTATTTTAAATAACATGTGAATGTGCGCGTCTGGTGTGCCGTGTCGTGGCTCTGAGCAGCGCATCTGGTGTATGACGCCATTTAGTTAAAGCCTCAAGCAGGTCGTACACCAGAAGCGCCGCTCGGCGACAAGCAGCATTTCTGAATTATAAACATAAGTTTCTATCAGGGGACACACACCGGCGCCGCAAGTGTGCGATACTTTCAACTGTCATGTGCGCGCCGCGTCGCGGTGCATCCGGTGTGTGATGCTCTTCAGTCAAAGTTAATTCAGTGTGCTTGGTTATTAGTCTTGGTGTAGGCTACAAGCTCGGAGCTTAAAACTAGCACACAGTTGGCTGTAAAACTATACAAAGACACAAATGATTTTGTACTTGCTGCTTGGTCTGTGTCTGAGTCGTACATGTACACCTGAATGCTGGTCCTCTCACTCATGTTGCTTCTCTCTGTCTGCCTGTCTGTTGCCATAACAAATCGGGGGAGCTCTTGGCTCCACCCCCTTGTTAAATTGGGCGGGAAGTCAAAACTAATTTCCATGTGAAGCAACATGCCCCTAAAACAGCGAACTGTGTACACGCCCCCAAAATGGCACTTTTTAACACATCATAATAAAAAATCTGAATTGTGTTTTGAACTGAACCTAAAATAGCACACTCAGAAGAACCATAATATTAATATTACATCTTAAAAAGGGGCAAAATAGGTGCCCTTTAAAATGCAATGTGTTTTGTCCAATACCAATACTGTAGGTCTTCTTCTAAATCATCATAATCTGTTTTTTTTTTGTCAGCAACAACAGCTATTTTTATGGCAAAAAGAGTTTGAAAATACTGTAAATACAATAAAAAAAAACTACAAACAAATAAATGCATAAATTAGATATGATTCTTAATGTTGATATAAACTATTCTAAAATCCTGCTAACATCTTCTTCTAAGATGAAGTGTGTGTGTATAGTGTGCGAGTGTCTGACCTTGTTGAGCTTTTTCGACGGAGTAGTTTGCGTCCTGCAGGAGTTTGCCGATTACAGACTCGATGTCTTCGCCCACGTATCCGGCCTGGGTGAGGGTGGTGCAGTCGCAGATGGCGAAGGGAACGTCTAAACATTTCGCCAGAGTCTGAGCCAGCAGGGTTTTACCTGCAGAGCATCAATGCCAACAATATCACGCCAAGATCAACAGCATGTGAAACAACAACAATGACCAAAGAAACATCATAATTTTACATTATCATCATTTTAAAATCATCACAATCATAATTTTTTAGACCAAAAATATAAAAATAACATTTAAATTTTTTATACATTTTTATATATATATTATTTTTTTGCAATTTAAGTTTTGTGGTTTTCTTGCATTGCGATTAGAGTATGACTGGGCCTGGCATTATATATTAAGTGAGACACGTCACCTTAATTTACAATAATTATGATAATATAATAAATATCAACTCTTTACAGCAATACAAATTCTGTTTTCTTTTTTAATTGGTACAACAAATGCCAAGCCAAAATATACTTACAAAAGTGATTCATAAATGTACTGTATAGTTTAATATTTAATAATAATATTCAGTTTTGCATAAGAGTAATGGGAATATAAGTGGGAGTTTGCTTAACATGGCTTAAATAGAAAATACTGGAATTGGGATAAAAATGGATTTTATGATGAAATATTTGCTATAATCTGTGGTCATGTGAACATTTAATTTCTGTTATGTGAAATAGAAATAACTCATAATTGAATTGAAATGGCAAAAACACAAGCAAATAACTTTAAAACTATAACTAAAATTAATTATAAGCAAAAAAAACTAGTTTAATCTAAAAAGTTAAATGAAATTCATATTAATTCACATATTAATTCTTATTAATTAACTATGACTACTTTTTAATTAAACTAAAACACCGATTTGGGATGAAATATAACACTGTGTTTATGAATTCCATCTGAAAACAATTAAATAAGTATTTATATTTTTGCAAATATAAAATCCTCATTGCTTTAGGAGTCTATGCACAAAACCCATTTATTCATTCTACTTCAGCTTAGTCCCTTTATTCATAAGGGGTCGCCACAGCGGAATGAACCGCCAACTTATCCAGCATGTTTTACATAGCGGATGCCCTTCCAGCTGCAACCCAGTACTGGGAAACACCCATACACACTCATACACTACAGCCAATTTAGTTCATCCAATTCCCCTATAGCACGTGTTTAGACTGTGGGGGAAATCGAAGGACCCGGAGGAAACCCACATAAACACGGGCAAGGCCACAGTGCTAACCACTGAGCCACCGTGTAGCCTATGCACAAAATGTTATTTAAAAATTGTTGGTGCTATAAATACCATAAACATAAATAAACCAGTACTGACCTGATCCAGTGGGTCCCAACAACACAATGTTGCTCTTCTCCAGTTTAATATCGGTGTGGGCGGAGTCGAGCACATCCCCGCCCCTTTTGTCCTGCTGAGCCTGCTGATTGGTCTGCTGCTGAACAGAAGCACCCAATGCATTGCCATGGGGACTGATGCCAGCGATCTGAAGCAGCTCTGAAAAAAAAAACGTTCAGTTCTCGATCATCATGTGTTCCTTATTTCAACACAGCAGAAAGAAAAACGCAACTCCACAGGAATGTCGCTGTCGAAGCTTATTTTATCCGGAAACCCTGCGGCCTAAACGTTTTTGAAATACCAAATAACCAAACACAGGTGTGGCCTGAGATCTGCTTTCCTTAACCCTCCTGTCATGTTCACCCCTCGCCGCTTACAAGGGGAGCACAGGCCATCTGGCAGACCGGACAGTTTCTTTTTGGGCCGGGCTGATCTGATCAGCCCATACAGCGCTTACCAGCCTGTTTTTTTTTCAGCCTAATTAATTGACGATGCTGTGATCTGTGACGCTCTGAAAGTAAGATGGTTTTTTTTCCCGGACAGACCGGCCCATGTGACATAATCTGCAGCCCATTGGTTCTTTTCTTTATTGACATTGAGCACATTATAAAAAGACAATTAATACATGTTTACCATCAGAAGCTGGATATATTCACACACTGCTGCTACACGAACATCTTATAAAAGTGACTTTTGCATAATACGCTCTACTTTCAGACATTTCAGACATTTATAATAATCCTGTTATAATTTCTCATGAGATGTGTGAAGTCCAAAGCATCAACAACTTAAATGTATACATGAACTAACAACGAAAGACTAATGTTTAATTAACTAATGTTAACTAGCCTGAAGAAATACTGTAATAAATGTATTGTTCGTTGTTTGTTCATGCTAGTGAATGCACAAGCTAACATTACAATAAGGTTGCTAAAGTCTTACCCACAAAAATATAATGCAATAACTCAATGAGTGCAGATCAGGAGCTTTTGAGTAAATATAAAATCATTCGAAACCTCAAAATGAATAAGTGCATGAAAACAAGTTTCGCCTGAGCCAAAACAACCTTTTAAACCTGTAAAATTGACCCATACAGTATTTAATATTGCACAGCCAACATCTAAATGTGCTTCATGCATGAGTTTACTCAGGGTCTCAATGTTACGCAAAGTGTGATTACATCATCAGTGGCCCAGTTTGTGTGTCCAGTATGATCCAGAGCAAGCGGCCTCCGACTGGCCCGAGTCCACACTATAAATAACAGGAGCCCCTGTGTGAAGTCTGAATGGACATTTGAGCACACACAGAAACTGGGTCATTGTGACACTTTACACAACTTGATGAACCCGATGGCAAGCAACCGCGGATAGCTGAAATTCACAGCTGAAGGCAAAATCACTCGCCCTGAAGTCACATTTATATTCTTTCACAAATATTTTCCAAGTGATGTTCAACAGAGGAAGGACATTTTCACAGTATTTACAATAATATTTCCTTATTTTGGAGAAAGTCTTATTTCTTATCGCTACGCTGGGATAAAAGCAGTTTTTAAGGTCAACATTATTAGCCCTCTTCAGAATTGTTTTCTGATTGTCTACATTTGTTATACGCTGACTTGATTAATTAACACACTTGCATAATCAAATCTAATTTAGTCTTTAAATTGCACTTTAAGCTGAATATTAATATCTTTGATAATGACTAGTGAAATCACTGTCATCATGGCAAAGACAAAAGAAATTGTTATTAGACACTAGTTATAAAAAAATGTGTTAATGAAAAGAGTGTTGACAAAGTCCTTCTCTCTATTAAAAGTCACTTGGGAAATAATTTTGCCTTCAAGTGTGTGTGTGTGTGTGTGTGTGTGTGTGTGTGTGTGTGTGTGTGTG
>CAIGQZ010032523.1:1628386-1642932 GCA_903798205.1 Danio tinwini
CACCATATAGCAATCGCTGATTGGCTCCTGTACTTGAAGGGGGGCTTTATTCACCATATAGCAAGCGCTGATTGGCTCCTGCACTAGAAGGCAGGTTTTTTTCACCATATAACAATCACTTATTGGCTTTCGCACTAGAAGGCGGGCTTTATTCATTAAATAGTGATCACTGATTGGCTCCTGCACAAGAAGGCAGGCTTTTTTCGCCATATAGTGATCGCTGATTGGCTCCTGCACTAGAAGGTGAGCTTTATTCACCATATAGCAATCGCTGATTGGCTCCTGCACTTGAAGGCGGGTTTTATTTACCATATAGCAATCGCTGATTGGCTCCTGCACTAGAAGGCGGGCTTTATTTACTATATAACAATCGCTGATTGGCTCCTGCACTAGAAGGTGGGCTTTATTCACTATATAACAATCGCTGATTGGCTCCTGCACTAGAAGGCGGGGCTATAATTGCCATATCGACAGTTGAATTTTTCCCTTGTGTCTTGTATATTCTATAGTCTTTGAATATACATATGATTTATATCTGATGCAATAAAGCTACTTCCTTGCCTTTTACACTAAAAACATTTGAGTCAAAACCGTTATCTATTGCTAATAATTTAGTTCTTGAAAATTTGTATACTTCAACATTTATATTCAAATAGTTAATATGATCAAATTAATATTAATAATGGCTTAAAACTGCTATTGAAATATATACATATATATGTGCTTTAATATATAAAGCTTTTAAATGACTGTCATTTCAGTTATTAAAACATTGGTTATAGTTCTACTACATTATTGAAAGCAGTTCAATCATTGCGATAATAAGATTTGAAACTGACTCTGCAACCCAGAGTTTGTTCAACTCGTTTCGTGCAACAGGCCTCTGATGGTTGATTTCTCCATCTTATTTAAAGGAACACTTCACTTTTTTTTAGAAATAGGCTCATTTTACAACACACCCAGAGTTAAACAGTCGAGTTTGACCATTTTTATATCCATTCAGCCAATCTCTGGGTCTGGTGAAAGCACTTTTAGCTTAGCTTAGCATAAATCATTGAATTGGATTAGACCGTTAGCATCTCACTCAAAAAACAAAACAAAAAAAACTAGTTTTGATCATTTTCCTACTAACCTAAAGCTTGTCTCTTCTGTAGTAGCACCATGTATTAACACCAGTAGTCTAGCTTTAAATAGGAAAATGTATTGAAAATTTTTGAGCAAGATGCTAATGGTCTAATCCGATTCAATGATCTATGCTAAGCTAAGCTAAAAATGTAAAATGATCGGCTGAAAACTCAACTGTTTAACTCTAGGGAAGCTGTAAAATGAGTTTATTTCCATACAAAAATGCAGTGTTTCTGTAATATAATAAATATGTGCAAGAAAAACAAAGCTATTGACAGGTGTAGTCTCCAGCGAGGTTGGCGAGGTTTTAAATCCATGTAATCCTTCTGGATCCAATCATACAAACTATGTTTTTTTTCTTATCTATACACATAAAATCAGCTCTAGTTGGTCCGTTTATGTGTGCTAATATTGTAGATTCTTCACGTACTGTATGTAGTTCATTGGATTTGGAGTTCTGATTTCATAAAAATGTACAACACAAAGCTATTAACTGGTGTCTTAGCTTCAGCGATGTTGGCAAACTCACGGGAAGAGCGGTTTGGGCTTGGTGTCGATGCTTCTACTGACGTCAAATTCAACAGTGAATAAGATGATCCTCGTCCCACAGGCAGCCCACAGCGATCTGCGCTCCTGAGGATGACTGGACGGACCGAGACACATCAGCGGAGTGTTCACATCTCCAACCTCCAGTGTCTTCACTGGACCACCGTTCTCCACCTACAGCCAGAAAACAGCAGAAAATATGACAATGCTGTTTACTACAAGCCTGGGAAACATGAAAAGTCTTCTGTGCTGCCAAATGCAAGATCCATCAGTTAATGTATTTGAGTACATATGTACAATCTTGTACAGCTTTTACTAATCATAGTTCATTATATACTAATACAATATTAAAATCCAAATTAGGTTTGAGCCTTGGCTGGGTCAGTTGGCATTTCTGTGTGGAGTTTGCATGTTCTCCCTGTGTTGGCGTGGGTATAGGTGAATTGGGTAAGCTTAATTGTCCAAAGTGTGTGTGTGTGTGAATAGGTGTGTATGGGTGTTTCTCAGTGATGGGTTGCAGCTGGAAGGGCATCCGCTGTGTAAAACATAGGCCGGATAAGTTGGCGGTTCATTCAGCTGTGGCGACCCCAGATTAATAAAAAGACACTAAACCGAAAATAAAATAAATGAATATTGAAAAGCAATGATTAAATACCTTCAGGGCTGAATCTTCATAAATAACCAGTGTCCCGTCTGCTGTCCCCACCAAAAGATAACTCTTTAGACATCTGAAAACCCCCAAAAATAAGCATCATTTTCTCAATTTAAGCTACGTCAATCAAGCGTGTGTCACAAGCAGATGCACTGACCTGTGCTGAAGCTCGGTGTGAAAGTACAGAGACGTCACTGAGTCCTTCACACTCTTCAGACGGTGCAAGACTTTCGCATTAATGGTGTCCATAATAAAGAGCGAACCGGACTCTGAACCAGCCACTAGCCAATCACTGCATGGGTCTGCAGCTCTGATGATCACCATGCACAGTATAGGGCTGCAGTCGAGCTCCTGAAACACGGTATAAGGGACAGTACACTGCATCATTTAACAGGCTATTTACTGCACATGCTTTAGGTTGCTGACACATTTCTGGCATTAATTAGCATGATATAGTTCTAGCATGTTTTAACACATGGCTTTTGCCTCCTAAAATGTTTGTAACATTCTATTTAGATTCATTAAGAAGTTGCTAACATGATTAAGACGATAGCTGCGTCCCAAATGGCACACTATACACTAATGTACTTATGCACTTACACACTCAACAGCATAGTATATGCATGTAGTGTCGTCCCAAAAGAAACACTAATGGGTTTTTACTAAGCAGACCTTGCTGAAAAAAACAGCTTAAACCAGCCTAAGCTAGTTGGCTGGTTTTAACTGGTAGACCAGCCTGGTTTTAGAGGGGTTTTGGCTATTTCCAGGCTGGTTTCCAGCCATTTCCAGCCTGGTCTTAGCTGGTCAGGCTGGAAAATGACCAGCTTAAACCAGCTAAAACCAGCTTGACCAGCCTTGTTTAAGCTGGACATAGCGTCGACGTCGAAACTCTGTTGTACACCACGCGCACCAAAAAGGTACCCTTTGTAGTGGAAACGCAAGCCTGATAAAGATGAGCCGTACCGACCCGTACTGTACCATACTGTACCAGTCAGTGGAAACGAGCCATTAGTAGGCCCAAGGTGTTTTTTTACATGCATTTTTTTTCTCTTTGCTATTTTGGTTTATTGGAACCTAATCATATTAAAAACCTAAGTATCATCTTTTGATATGATGTACTTTTAGAGAAAAATTATGTCCATTTATGTGGACTCGTGGTCCGAATTTACATAAAACACTTTTACCTGAATGTTTTTTAATGCATATATAACATAGAAATTTGCTTTGACTATCAGAGAGTAAAAATATTTTCATTTTGGACAGTTAAAAATAATCAAGCTCCTGTTTATCTAACCAACCTCCTGTCTCGCTGCAATCCAACCCGCTCTTTAAGATCTCAAAGCTTCTGGTAGTACCTAGAATAGCAAAGTCGAGTAAAGGAGGTCGAGCTTTCTCATTTATGGCTCCTAAACTCTGGAATAGCCTTCCTGATAATGTCCGAGGCTCAGACACACTCTCACAGTTCAAAACTAGATTAAAGACCTGACTTTTTAGCAAAGCATACACTCAGTGCATCACTTAGCGGTATGACGCATGAGTGTGCTCCACGCACCTCGTTTATATACACTATGAACAGCAGCTACGCTAATTATTCTTTCTTTCTTTTAATTATTTGGGGGTACTCATCTCGAGGCCCTCAGACTATGCAGTGCCACTGATTCGATCCAAGACCAGTGACGAGACAATCCCAGGGTTTCCATAATCCTGGACCAGGCCGTATCCTGAGCAGCTGCTGTGGTGGTCATGGAGTAGTGGAGAGCATGAGACTGATTCCTGTGACGCTCCAGGGACAGACGTGTCTTCGCTGAGGTCCAGCTTCCGGCGCCTAGACTGAGCCTGGTTTCTCTACAGGTTTTTTAAATTCTTCACTTTCGCCAATTGGTGAAGTTTTTTCCTCGCCGCTGTCGCCACCGGCTTGCATGGTTCGGGATCTGTAGAGCTGCACATCGATGAATTTGCTCTTCAGTGTTTGGACTCTTAGTAGTGATTATTAAACCACACTGAACTGAACTAAACTGAACTGAACTTAAACTCTGATAACTGGACTGATACGGTTTCAATTTACTATGATCTTCTATGTGAAGCTGCTTTGACACAATCTACATTGTAAAGGTGCGATAGAAATAAAGCTGAATTGAATTAAACTGAATTGTTCGGGACATTTCATATGCTGCAAAACAGTTGCAGGATGACACTGTATGTCTGTAACAAAATATAAAACATTTAAAGTATTTTAAATAGCCACTTAAGAGCTAAAATGTGCTGTCCACATATGTGGACTCTCAAGCCCCAGGAGGTTAAAGGATATCTATAAGCTAGTGCGCTCCAAAACAGTGACAAAAATAATGTTTGGAAAATAAATAAATTAACTTAAAACATCCAAAGCTTGTAGTTCGTCACTTCCGCCTAAATGGATCAGCGGTTTTATTGACGTCACGTCATACTTCAGTTTCTCATTAAATCTTCTGACCAGTCAAATGCTCTCTAGTGTCTGACATGTCCGGCCCCCTTCTTCTCATTTGCTTTTCATTTGATGCACTTGAGCTCAATCACTCTCACTGCTCTGCCCCGCCCTCTCTTCATGTTTCAATTGAGATTACGTCAAACATTGAATAAAAATTGCACATTCAAAAAGCACTTCACGGGATTGATAACATAAATTAGCATGTTGCCGACATGTTTAAGCACCTGGTTCAAACTCCCACCAGTCTCAAGATCCACCGCTGTCACACAGCCCAGTTTCTGGCTGCTGCTGCCGCCACCGATCCACACATGAGGGTTTTTACCTCCGTTTGCAGCTCCGCCTGAATTGGACAAGACAAAACACTCGCCTGGAAAACCCACAATGGTCAGCTCTCGCATCAGACACAATATGTCTGCAGAGTTCAGGCGATCAAACACCTAAAACACACACATATACAGATTAAACACCTAAAACATATTCACATATACAGACCTGCTTTGTTTTCTTTGTCAAATATTTCCCAAATGATGTTAAACAGATTCAGGAATTGTTCACAGTATTTCCTCTAATATTTTTCGTCTGGAGAAAGTCTTATTTGTTTTATTTCGGCTAGAATAAAAGCAGTTCTTAATTGTTTTAAACCCATTTTAAGGTCAATATTATTAGCCCCCTTAAGCAATATTAGTTTTGGATTGTCTCCAGAACAAACCACTGTTATACAATGACTTGCCCAATTACCCTAACTTTACCCTAGTTAAGCCTTTAAATGTCACTTTAAGCTGTATAGAAGTGTCTTAAAGAATATCTAGTCTAATATTATTTACTGTCATCATGGCAAAGAGAAAAATGAAGAAATAAGAAAAGAGTTATCAAAACTATTATGTTTAGAAATGTGTTGAAGAAATCTGCTCTCCATTAAACAGAAATTGGGCAAAGTAATATAGAGGGCTTCAAGCTGATTTTGATTGTACATAAAAAAAGGAGGGTGGTGTTTGGGATGGTGTGGAAATATAATGGTAGTAATATTCCTAATATGATGGTAGGGTAAACACTAGTCTCACCTGAGCAGACGTCGGCCTGTCCTGAGGGTTTTCCCTCATACAATCCCTCATCAGAGACTCAATCTCAGGCCAAGGAGAACAGCCGTAATCCTTCACTGGATCTACAACATAGATTATGGAGAGACTAGATTATATTCATAGAGCTGAAAATTCATTGAAAAAGACAACTTCCTAATGCATTCAAAGGGATAGTTCACCCAAATATAAGAATTCTGTCCTCATTTACTCTTCCTTTACTCCTTTTAAACCTGTTTGAGTTTCTTTTTTTCTGCTAAACACAAAAGTTTGGCGTTAACTTTAAGGCTGATTTATACTTCTGGGTCAAGCGCAGGCGTATGCTCCGTAACAGCCTTCGCACGGTCAAATAGCCCTCGCAATGGCTGGTGCCGACGCGCACCTCTCAAAAAATTTAACTACACTTCGCATCGACGCGTCATTGGTCGGCTTGGTGGCGCTGTCGAGTGTGGGAAGGGCTAAGAGCCACGAGCCTGATGGAGCGAGTGTTCACAAGAGTCGACTCCCATGTAGGAGATCCAGGTGGAGACTTGTTTTGTGTTTACCTTATGGTTAAAGTTGTTGCACGTCCGCCAGTTTCCACCTCTAATAGTGTTTCAGAAGTATAAATGCATGACTCCGCACAAGGCAGGCGCCGTGGGTCACGCTGATCACTCGACACAGAAGTATAAACTATCCTTTAGCATTAAGCTCAATAAGGAAACAAGTAAAAGGCTGAGTAAGTCTTCATTTTTGGGTGAACTGTCCCTTTAATGCACTGGTGACAGGCAAACAACTCACTGCATGACCGAACCTATAAAGTGTATTTATATGTTTACATCTTGTTTTCATAAACATTAAAAACATTAATTAAGGTCTGTAAAGGCCTGTGCACACTGGGATGCTTTTTGCTCACGTTTTCCATTGACGTTTAACGGCTCGTGACTAAATAAAGGGCGTTAATGTGATCGTGCACACCAACGCAAAACTGCAGGCATAAAAATCGCCATTTTTTAAGAAACACCTCATGCTCGTTTTTTTGTTTTGATGCACCGTGTCAAAACCTTCCCCTACAATCCGATTGGCAGTTTTGTTTACGCGCACAGAGCTGCTAAAGTTACAGTAAACAGCACTTGGAAGGCGCTCAAGTGCAAAACTGTCAATGCGAGAGCACACTGAAGAAGATGCCCAGTGGCGATATGAACGTGGAGCTGCTTTTATTGCACTGTCATCTCATTTCAGCGCTAGAGCTGGAGGTGCTGAACTTTCTGTCTTCTTCTTCTGTTACAAGCGGGTGTCAGAAGCTTAAAGTTGTGTAGCGCCATCTAACGTCAAGGAGTAGTTTTGCATACTCTTCTGCTCGACGCCAGTGAAAAAACGCTTAGGTTTAAATCCGGAATAACGTCTCGAAAAACGCTGTTGATAAACGCAAACGAAAAGCGTCCCAGTGTGTACCAGTCTTAAGAGTTGTTGCTAGAAGGGATACAGCTGCAGCCAGAAGTTTACGAGAATTATTTATATTATTTCATACATGACACATTAAATCGTATTTTATTAGCACCCACCCCAACCCTAAACACAACCTTCACAGTAATGTAAAAACAGTCATTATCGTTGCATGGTAATCGAATTGTTGTAATAACATAAATAATTATTCTTGAAATTAATAATTATTCTAGACTTGTAAGCCCCTCCCGCTTCCATAAGCCAACTCTCCTCTGATTGGTCAGCTAACAAAGTGTTTTAATTGGTCTGTTTTATTCTGTGTCGAAAACAAAACTCCTATTTTCAGTGTTCATATGTCGCGAAAGGTGGAGACTATGCAAATAACGACTCAATAAGGCTATTCAGATTGGACTCAAAAGGAGTTTCAGCTCAAAACACCACACAGATAATATATATAACTCTCTGAAACTGACCCTTTTAGGCTTTGATCCTAATTGTGATGTTTTGGTGACTGTTTCTTTAAATTTAAATGAGATTGTGCTCTTTTCAAAAGAGGGCGGAGCTCCAGATGCCTGCGTGTCAGCATAGTGGCAGATTCAAAAACAAGACTAGCGTCCTATGATAATGAGGGAGAGATGGTCACTAGTGGGCGGGGCTTTCTCCCTCTGATGACATCATACAAAGAGAGAATGTCAATCAAAGTGTTTCTGCAGACTGTTTTGATCAAGTGTGATTATAAAAAATATAGTTAATAAATTTTTACCATTAGAAGGTGGTTATATGAACACACTGATTACACACAACTGTGTCTAAACCCCTTATAAAAGTGATTTCTGCATAATAGCCCCCCTTTGTTAAACTTTGGACAGATACATTACATTCTGCAAATAAGATGTTTTTTGAAACCCTGCATGACTTGCTCTTTAATAAATTTTGTACTTGCATACTTTTGGTGAGTTTAATTTCATGTGGACACCAAAATGGGACTCCTCATCTTAAACTAAGCATTACCTGGTAGTTTTCCTTGCACAGCCACCTCATCAAACTCACTGGGAAACTTCATGCCATCTGAGATCCGCTCGCCGTATGTTAACAGATCATACAGCAGCAGACCGAACGAATAAACATCCGCCTGGATGTTATAGATGACGTTTCCTCTAGCCACCTCCGGGGCTCGAAAACCTGCATAAGAACAAGACTCAAAATCACAACACAAGTAAAAATCCCCTGTGCAAGTGTCCATTTATGCCATAATCTTAAGAAATTTGTTTTGGAGTCTCCTGCAATAACTAAAGGCAAAATTACGAATGCCTTTACATTAGATTTCCCAAGTGATGTTTAACAGATGCTTTTTCGGTGTTTATTATAAGATTTTTTCTTCTGGGGAAAGTCTTCTATCTTCATGTTGGCTGATATAAAAGCATTTATCTTTTAAAAAGGTCAATATTATTATCCCCTTAAGACAGTGTTATTATTATTACCGTTGTCCAATGACTTGCCTAATTAATCTAACTTGCCTAGTTGGCTGTGTTTACATTGATGTACATTATAGCTTCAAAATACAACTCAATACATCACCGTATTATCATAAATATGTCAGGGTTCTGCCACTCTGGTCTTGTAAATTCTTGTTTTCGTGGCAGAGTCTAGACACTAGTTCTGTCTTGTCCTTTTTGTTGTGCTCAGCTTGAGTTTTCTCGGGTCAAGGACTCGTTTTCTGTCTTTGTGTCTCTATATGGACGTCGTCGTGAGCGCGCTCAGACCATGCGCACTCCCGCTTGAGGTCTGTACGTGCTTAGGACATGCACTCTTGTACTCGTGTTTGTGTTTTGTTCTGTCGGCATTGCACTGTTTCATTCTCAGTGTCTCAGTCTGGTTGGTTTTGGTTTCAGTTTGAAGAGAGGAAACATGCACGTTGCATATGTGTTAGCACACTGTAAGGTGTTTTCATCTATAGTGTGCTCGTGTCTTGCGTCTGTTTGTGTTCACAAGAGGGCTAATATTTCTGCATTCAGCTGTATGCATCGTAATTTTCTCAGCTATTTTCTCAGAGTCTGAAATGGTTAGTTTAAGGAGTACCAAGGTTTCCGGACCAGGCCGTATCCTGAGCTGCTGCTGTGGTGGTCATGATGGAGAGCATGAGACTGATTCCTGTGATGCTCCAAGGACAGACGTGTCTTCGCTAAGGTCCAGCTACTGCGCCTAGACTGCAGCTCTGACACAAGCACAAGACGTTTGGCCATAGGAGAAATGGTCGTGCCCAACTGAGCCTGGTTTCTCTCGAGGTTTTTTAAATTCTTCACTTTCGCCAATTGGTGAAGTTTTTTCCTCGCCGCTGTCGCCACTGCCTTGCATGGTTCGGGATCTGTAGAGCTGCGCATCGATGGAATTGCTCCTCAGTGTTTGGACTCTCAGTAGTGATTATTAAACCACACTGAACTGAGCTAAACTAAACTGAACTTAAACACTGAAAACTGAACTGACACTGTTTACATTCAATATAAACTTCCATGTGAAGCTGCTTTGACACAATCTACATTGTATAAGCGCTATACAAATAAAGATGAATTGAATTGAAGGAGTCTGTCTTTCTAAACGTCGCTTTCTTGAGTCTGATTGGTCAGATGCCCAGTCAAAACACTGATATTAGCTCTTCCTCAACACTTGTAAACAGTAATAATGGTTTCCATTTTATGGTATTAATTCAAGCACAAGTCCTCATCTACTTGAAGTGCATCAAAATGGGGTTTTTTCAGATCATATCAGATGCTGCTTGTTATAATATAGTATCTTTCATCTATCTTTCATCCTAAATTGATATTTTATTTACTCTAAAAGATTGCAAAAGTATTTGATTTGATTTAAATAGTTCCAAATGATTACATATTGTTATGAAAGCAAAACCTTTACATTTCCAAGCAGTTTCAAGCACTTGATCTGAAATCTAAGCACTTTGCAAATCTTCTCCAAATGTGAAAACACTGCATTAAAGTATTTTCCATGATTTCCAGCACCCGTATGAACCCAGTACAATGTTTTATGTGGGAAGACTTGGGTTTTATTTAGAATCTTTTTTTCTTTTAGCATAGAATTTATTGTTCATTTAAAACTTAGCTACATTAAATCCTACATCAATGGTCATACTGTACATGAAAAAGCATAATAAGAGCACTATGAGAACTGTTTGATGAAGGATTATGGGTAAGTGAGAGAGACCTGGTGTTCCTTCAGAGCTGCGGACGCCCATACTGCAGCAGTACTGCGCGATGCCATAGTCCGTGATTTTAGCTACAATCTCAGCGTCCGTCTTCAGGTTAAACAACAGAACGTTGTGCGGCTTCAGGTCTCGGTAGATGATCATAGACGAGTGCAAATATCTGTTCGGAAACAAAACACGTCACAGATACCGTCCTATAGGTTGACGTTGAACTGAGAAGATTTATTTAAAACGACTGTGTGTAAGAATATGTATGTAATAATTGGCAATTTGTCGACTTCCTAGGTTTTTATCTTTATATAAAGGACATTTTTGCTGGGAAAAACAAGATTGTGACACATTTCAAACACTAATACCAGTAAATGATGGTATTAAAAACTACTGGAACTACTTTTCCAGTATATTAATATAAAAAACACACTAATGTATGGCTCCAGTTCACTTAATGACCACCGGTATCGCTATTGTCGCAAAGGTTTATCTGAATTGTACATTAAGCCCTTTTAAAGGTGATTTACGTTTTGATGTGTTTTGAAGAGCACCTACTTGAGACCATCAGCCACATGTAGTGCAATCCTGTGCTGTAATTTGCGACTTAAGCTGCCATTTTCACGCTCAAACAGCGAGTCTAGAGAGCCATACGGAGCGAGCTCCATCACAAGGATGTGTGGGTTACAACCAGCGGCCAAAAGTCCCACCAAACTGGGGTGACACAGTCTGCCAAGTACTGCCAGTTCCTGGAGATAGATTGAGAAAATACATCAGTAATAATGTGGTAATGGTGGCGGACACCAAGGTTTCTGTTGCAAAACTCACCTGTCGTACCAGACGATGCACATACAGCGCAGACGCATGTTTATTAAAAATCTTGACTGCAACTTCTTCGTTCTTGTAAACAGCTTTATATACCGAGCCGAAACCTCCATCCCCTTCAGTATAAAAAACACTGTTAGCTTCGATCTGCATGGTAAATTTATTGGAAGTTATGAATACAGGAGTAAATAATTGGCACAATACATATTTACTTGACTATTAAACTGTTATGTTTGAACGCATTCTGCTTACGTGTAATTACTCATTTTAGTAGATGACGCTGTATGCTTGTTTCCACACTTCCTGCATCAGGTCAGTAGATGGACTAATAATAATAATAATAGTAATAATATTAATAATTGCTTACATTTATATAGCACTCTGAACACTTAAAGCGCTTTACACATGTTTGGGGGTGAATCTCTTCATCCATCACTAGTGTGCAGCATCCACCTGGATGACAGGACGGCAGTCATAATACGCCAGACAGCACACCACACAAACGACCACAGAGAGTCTGGGCCTCGGTTTAACATCTCATCCGAAAGACGGCGCTCACTGAGCAGTATAGAAAACCCTTCACTATAGTGGGGCGTTTGGACCCACATAGACCGCAGGTTGAGCGCCCCTTGCTGGTCTCATGAACACCACTTCCGGCAGCAACCTAGCTTTCCCATTTGGTCTCCCATTCAGGTACTGACCGGGCGCTTCAGTGGGCGACCATGTGAGAGTTGCAGAGAGCTAGCTGACAGTCCAGTTGAGATGGAGCATTGAGCACACTAACTGTATTTTAGAGATCCGACTGACTCTTAATATTGATTCAAGTGTACTTAGGTGGAGTTATTTCCGTCTAGGGCAACGTAAATAGAGTGCCTGACCTTTGTTTGAAAGTAGTGTTGTTCTAAATTAAATGTACATGGGAAACCATGAGCTGGGCTAAACCAAAATTATTATAGAGAACAGTAGTCGGTTATATTTATAATAATGGCTTTGACCTTTGATTAGAAATATATTGCCTTTAACTCAAGGGTGTACATATAAGGGGACTAACCAAAAATACTTTAGAATGAGCAAGCATAGGAGCAGCCATCTAAAAGTGTTAGTCAATTACCTCTGTTTAATTATCAAGATTGACGAGAATGTGACCGTGAGGGACGTCATCGGCCGAAGCGATTGCTCTGAATGAACAAATGTAATAGTTACAAGTTCATCTAAATTATATATTGATATAATCTTCTTAATGTTTTATGATTGGAGTCAGATAAAACGAAAGATATATTAATAATCTAACCCACCTCATATTAAAATTGGTGTCAGATATGAGTTAAATTTAAATCAATATTGTGCACTGCAAAGGCCGAACACGCAGTGAACCTTCATCCACCAACAGACACAGTCATTGGCCCAACTGGCTGGACCTTACAGCATACAACAAAAATTCTGTATTATACTATGAGTGACTTTATTTCACGATAATATATTTCACCATATAGTTATTTAAATAGGTGGTTATGCCAGAAAAATCTACAAAACAAGGATATAATAAATAAACTTCAGAAATGAAAATACTTTTAACATTGCGCTTAAAAGTTCCCCCCTGTATTTTTCACTAGTGTAAAATGGCAACTTTCGAGTACATTTCTCATCAGGCCAGCATCAGGACCCAGCGGGAGGCTGCTTTGGGAGCATTATTGTAAAGAAAATGGAATAATAGAGCCGATTCTCAAATTAATTACGCTCTGTATGATTGGTCACAGTCAAAAAATCAATCCTTTTTCATATATACTGATAATTATATTTAAATAAGACTTTTTGTTTGAGATAACTTCACATTATTTTTGTGTTTTACGTTCATTTTTACTAGTCTAATGTGAACTATTGGTATTACCGGGTGGGCATTAGGACCTGGGGGTGGCTGTTAGTTGGCAGAAGCTGCAGCCTTACACAAGTGACTGTTTAACTTACTGAGAGATATTGTACACCTAGTTATTCTGTACTTATATTCACAGTTTAAAGTCGCTAGTACAAAACGGTTAAATGACAGGTAAAAGATCCTGAGTTGATTGTACTACGAGCACTCCACTTCATGTGAGTCAGCCACGCCCACTTATTTACGTGTCGGTTTACACAGAATTAAAAAATCTATTACAGTTGACAGTTTATTCCAAGATAACGATATATACGGCCATACTGCCCAGCCCTATATGGATGTTTCTCTTTCTAGCTTTGACTCTGGAGATGGATTTATGGATGTACTGACCCAATATATACTCTGCAGTGAGCTCCATCTCCAGCTGCTCCAGGTCTAGTATGGTGCTGGACGTCTGATCACTCAGTACCAGGTCTGGAGAAATCTGAGAGATGGGTAAAGTACAGCTGGGGTCCTCAGGGTTCACCAGTAAGCCATCTAACAGAGAAGCAGTCAGTACAGGACAGCTGGCATTTTTATACAGCAGGTAAATAACAAATGCAGCTCTTTTTGTTTCTGAATTCAAACAGACCTGCATTGATGCTGGAGAGCAAATCTTCTAGTAGCATCTTCTGGTAGTTTTGTCCATCGCTAAAGCTGTACAGAGCCCATTTCTTCAGCAGCGTCTCTCCAGTGCCATGAATATCAGTGGTGAGTAGGCCTGGAAACCATTCCTCCAGCAGAGAGTCAATGTGGTCCACCACCTGCCCAAACAATACACGACCTGCACACAAGACAGAGGCAAAACTGCTTTTTTTACCACAGTAACCACCGCTTTTACATGAACATATCATCACCACCACTGTATCTCACATCACCCCTGCTATCTCTATCATTACCAACATCACAGTCATCATTAAGATTATGAAATAAAATGTTTCACTGTCATTACCACCACCAACTGTCATTACCACCACCATAAACATCTCTACCATAAACCCAAGTGCATCACTATCACCACCATATCTATTGTTTCATTACCACCATGCCAGTCATAACTATCAATGAATCAAATGCATTTCTATTAACATAGTCTACATCATTACCGCCACAAACCCTATTATTACTATCAGTGATTCAATGCATCCTTATAAGCAGAATCTCTATGATTACCCCAACCCCAGTCATATTTCTATCATTGGTTGAAATGCACCACTATCACCACCATCTCTTTCATTACCACAACACCAATCATATTACTATCAATGAATCAAATGCATCACTCTCACCAGTTCACCACCATGTATATCATTACCACA
>CAIGQZ010032523.1:1650664-1680329 GCA_903798205.1 Danio tinwini
TAGTTTATAACAGCAGATGGCGCTCTAGGATAGTTTATAACAGCAGATGGCACTATAGGCTAGATTTCTAACAACAGGCAGTGCTCTAGGCTAGTTTATAACAGCAGACGGCGCTCTAGGCTAGTTTCTAAAAGCAGACAACACTGTAGGCTAGTTTTTAACATCAGGCAGTGCTATAGGCTAGCCTGTAACATCAGAGAGATCTTTAGGCTAGTTTTTAATAGCAGATGGCACTTTAGGCTAGTTTTTAACAGCAGACGACGCTCTAGGCTAGTTTCTAAAAGCAGACGGCACTGTAGGCTAGTTTTCAACAGCAGAAGGTGCTCCAGACTAGTTTATAACAGCAGACGACAGGCTAGGCTAGTTATCAACAGCAGACGGTGCTCTAGGCTAGTTATTAACAGCAAACAGCGCTCTAGGCTATTTTTTAGCAGAAAAAGGCTAGTTTTTAACATCAGATAAGGCTCCAGGCTAGTGTTTAACAGAAGAAGGCTAGTTTTAAGCATCAGATGCCGCTCTAGGCTAGTTTATAACAGCAGATTGTGTACTAGGCTAGTTTTTAGCAAAAGACGGCACTAGTTTATAAAAGCAGGCAATAGTCTAGGCTAGTTTTTAACAGTAGACAGTGCTCTAGGCAAGTTTTCAACAGCAGATGGCACTCTTGACAAGGTTACAACAGCAGATGTCGCTCTAGGCTAGTTTGTAACTGCAAACGGCGCTAGTTATTAACATCAAACAGTACTCTAGGCTAGTTTTTAGCAGAAGAAGGCTTGTTGTTAACAGCAAACTCCGCTCTAGGCTAGTTTTTAGCAGCAGACGGCCCTCTAGGCTAGTTTTTAAAAAGGCTATGGATTTTCATATAGCTAGCTAATTATTCATATAGCTATTTATTTATTTATATGGAATGTGTAATTAGAGGGAGGGACATAACTTAATTACATTATCGAAAATTGATTGCACCCTCTTTATATGGTCAGCGCTATAATACAACAAACAAACAATGTACACATAAATGAGACACACGGACAGAGGTGCACCTGATGATGTCTTTGGTTTTGCTCCCGATGTGTTTGAGGTCCAGCTGGAGCTGCAGGCCATCCAGAGGCAGATCCCACAGGTGCACCAGCTTCCCCATCTCATCTGGGAATGAGCGCAGACCGTCGTTATGGCTCACATCCAGAGACGTCAGGTCCTCCAGCATCCCGATCTGAGGAGGAATCTGAAGCACAAAACACCTCAGCATTATCAGTCAGAGAAAGTCTCGGACAGCTGTGTAGAGCTGAATCGTACCTCAGTGAGTTTATTGAAGCCTAAGTGCAGCTTCTCCAGTCGAGCCCACTTGTACACAGGGCCGCTGAGGTCAAGTGCTGAGATGAGATTATGACTGAACATCAGCTCTCTCAGGTTCACACTCAGCCAGACAGACGGACCCGGCAGAATGCTAATATGGTTATTCCTCATGTCCACTGAACGCAAGCTAATCACAGACACAACAGGAATGTTAAAGTCAGAGTGAAATCACAATACTCATTCATTTTCTTTCGGCTTAGTCTCAGTGGTCGCCACAGTGAAATCAAACGCCAACTATTTGTTTTTTTACATAGCGTATGACCTTCCAGCCGCAACCCATTACTGGGAAACGTCCATACACTCTCACATTCACACACACACACACACATACACTACGGCCAATTTGGTTCATCAATTCCCCTATAGCGCATGTGTTTGGACTGTGGGGGAAACCGGAGCACCCGGAGGAAACCCACGCCAACACGGGGAGAACATGCAAACTCCACACAGAAATGCCAACTGGCCCAGCCGGGACTCGAACCAGCGACCTTCTTGGTTTGAGGTGACAGTGCTACCCACTGAGCCACTGTGCCGCCCCTGAAATCCCCCCGAAATTCTTACTCTTACACTGTGTTCACACCAGACGCAGAAGAAGCGTCAAGCATGAGTGATTTACATGTAAAGTCAATGCAAAGACGCGAATAGACATCCTGCGGCGCAAATGAGGCAGCACGAATGAGGCATTTCACACGAATGAAGCGGCGCAAGTTGATCGGTTTGAGCGATTGCTTAACGTGCGTATCGCATGTTTCAGCTTGAGTTCGAAAATCTGAACTTCAGCGGACATTTGCGCCACATTAACCAATCAGGAGCTTGCTCTTGTGGAGGTGTTATTATGGCGTAGCGCCTGTTGTTGGTGTAAAATCCTCTTGCCGACACCAGACAACAGTTGATCAAACTGGGCTCGGCTCAGTCGGAAGCGGCGCTGAATACTTCCTTCATCCAGGTTCAGTTTCTAAGGAGTTTATGAACTCATAGTGCTGGGTGCACCTCTTAAAGGATCTAGTGGACTCAGACACAGCTCCAAACGAATCGATGCTGTTTCATGTGCACATAAAGCATTTCATAAAGCACATAAACAAAGTTATTCTATCAATAAAATCCATGTTAGCCATTTAGCAATGAACAGACAGAAGCCCTGCCCATGACGCGAATCTGCATAAGTTGTGAAGTGAATTTGACGTGCAAATAAAGTGCATTTAAAGCGCGAATGAAGCGAGTAAACTTAAAATGTTCTCCTGTCTATTTATGCGCAAATAGCACAATTTATCTGCGCATGATCACACTAAATGCGCTTTTGCATTGAGAGGTGCCTTCTTACAAACAACTAAATGAAATGGTTGGTTTAGGAATCTAGTCTTTCTAAAGAACTCAAATCTGATTGGTCAGCTGGCACAGTCATTTGTGATTGGTCGAAAACCAAACTCTCATAACCATATCAGATCTTCATTTTTGATCAACCAACAACTATGATATTCTCACAGATAAAAAATGTTGCACAGCCCTAAAATAGACACAATAATCTCATGAATATTCATCCATTCATTCATTTTCTTTTCGGCTTAGTCCCTTTATTCATCAGGGGTCACCACAGTGGATGAACAACTAACTTATCTTATTTATTTACGCAGCGGATGCCCTTCCAGCTGCAACCCATCACTGAGAGACATCCATACGCTCCCATTCACACACATACACTACGTACAAGTTAGCTGACCCAATTCTCCTATAGCGCATGTCTTTGGACTTGTGGGGGAAACCGGAGCACCCGGAGGAACCCCACACCAACGTGAGGAGAACATGCAAACTCCACACAGAAACGCCAACTGACTCAGCCGAGGCTCGAACCAGCGATTTTCTTGCTGTGAGGCGATTGTGCTACCCACTGTGCCACCGTGACCCCCTCATAGATAAAAGGTAACATTAGTAAAAATAAACTTACTATGGCAAGTTGCTGATTATTTCAGGAACGCTGGTGAAACTGTTGTGTGCTAATTTCACTGTGCTTATTTTGGAGGGAAGGTGTGGCAGCGAACCTGCATAAAACAAGATGCTTCTTAACGATATGTCTTGAAACACAATTTGACCTATATGACGACGATGACATATTTCTGAAATAAGTAGCAGAACACTTCACGTTATGCCATTAGAATTGATTATATAGTAAATAGATGACAATCAAATGCATTTTTGGAAGCTGTAAGAAATGGTGTGATTTAACAGTTTATGTTTATACAGTGCTTAACATATACAGTATGAGTACACCCCTCACAGATCTCTCATTTAGATGAATATTTTCGATAAGAAGCCTTACAAATATTATATCCAGGGCTTTACATTAACACCTGCCAACCCGCCAAATGCGGGTAGATTTCAGCTCTGAGCTTTCAAGAGCTCCAGATTGGTCTTTTAAGCAGCACCGGTTGCTTTCGCTTTAACCATTATTTAAACAGGATATAGGATATCAACTTCCCATTTATATGGCGTTAACTGGTTTTTTTTTATGTTTTGTTAAATAAAATGTATAGTATACTGGCACATTATTTAAAATTTGTGGCTAAGAAATAATTATTTATTTATTTTAGTGTGGTTAGAGATAAATTTGGTAAACTTTTCGAGCTCTGAAAAGTCATGTGAAATAAAAACTAACTGTAATACAACATTATGAAACCATGTGCTCATGCTCTCTGAGCAAGTTCATACACAACATACACAAAAAGTAAAATGAATTAGAAGGCATGTGGACAAAATCAAAATCTAGTCAAGTAATCAAAGTAAATCAAGTAATTTTACCATGTCAAAGTCATATTTATGCATATAAGATATATTTTCCCAACAACAAAATTGTGGCTAGTAAAAATGGCGAGTGGCTAGTAATGTTGGAAATCTACTAGCCACACTGGCTGGTGATCAAAAAAGTTAATGTCAAGCCCTGATTATATCTGTGCAAATGCATTAGATTACTCAGTACTGAAGCTAAATCTGGAGCTAATCTAACAAAATAACGTATGATACCGGTACAGAATTAGCACATCTAAATTTATGTCAGGGAAAAATATTAAATAAATTTTTTTAAAATAAGCTAAATTCATTCATTCATTTATTTTCTTTTCGGCTTAGTCCCTTTATTAATCTGGGGTCGCCACAGAGGCATGAACCGCCCAAAATCCAAAAGAAACAATTTTTTTTTTTTTTTTTGTAGTTTGTAATCATTTTCACATGAATTTAAATCTATTATCTCTCTATTTCTAAAGATGTTTGATGACTGAAATATTATATCTGTTTAATATATCTGTTTTGTTCAAATGCACCAAAATATATGACCTTTATTCACTGAGAAATTGATAAAAAAAATATTAATTTTTAAAATGGGGTGCACTCATTTATGCTGAGCACTGTATTACAAAGTAAATGATGTTGAGCTTTTAGGAAAGTCTGCTGTATTTACAAAAAGAGTCTTAAACATTTTTGTTATTGTTAATTATTAATACTATGATTTTTCATTGTTGTGTTAAATCAGTAGCATAATTAAATACTAATACACATCACGCATCTCATTGTTTATAAAAAATAATCAAATTAAAATGACAAAAATACCAGTTAAGTAAAAAAGTATTATTGTTATTATAATGTGGTAGTTTATTCATATTTATTACCACCAGCAGCCTGCATATGTAACAACAGCCAACAAAAAAAGAAAGAAAATTATATTATTGCTTATTATATATTGCTTAAAGATTACATTAAGACAAGTGATCTGAGACAGGCGGACTTACTGATCTGGTTAACTGAAGCAATGAAAGTTTCCATCTTGAGGCATTCAGCAAGAAAGCTGTCTGAAACTATTTTAACCTGATTCTTACTGACATCTAAAACCTTCAGCTCAGCCAGACAGAGCGGGAGGGAGAGTTCTGAGATCTGATTTCTGGAAAAGAGAGATTATATCGTCAGTAGTTTACCTTTTTTGTGCAGTTATTTCCACTTTATTAAGCACATTGGTTCAGCTTATTCGTGCAAATATTAAATCAGCCAATCAGATGGCAGGAACTCAGTGCATTTAGACATGTAGACGTGCTCAAGATGATCTGATGAAAGTTAAACTGAGCACCAGAATACAGAAGAAAGGAGATTTGAGTGACTCTGAATGTGGGACGGTAGAGGAAGAGGATGAAGACAAGAAAAAGGAGGAGAAGAAGAGGAAGATTGAGAAAAGTAAGTTGTAGTAGTACGTAAAGGAAAAAGCAAGCAAGAAAAAAGATGCAGAAGTGGAAGAAAAAGGGGACAAGAAAGTACAAGAAGAAGGAGAAGGTAAAGAAGAGGAGGAGGAGAAAGAAGAAAAGGAGGAATAAATACAGGAAGAGGAAGAACGAGAATGAGAAGAAAAAAGAAGAAGAAAAAGAAGAACACAAGAAAGCCTGAAGCTCCAGTATGGCAAAACAGAGCAAAATGCACCAACTGAAGTGACCATTAAGATCCCATAATACAGTCCCTGTAAACACCATAATAAAGGCCCTGTTAATCCCAAAATAAAGGCCCTTTAAACCCCATAAGACCCTGTAAATCGCATAACAGTCCTTTAAACCCAATAACAAAGGCCCTGTAACCCTCATAATAAGACCCTGTAAAGCCCATAATAAAGGCCCTTTAAACCCAATAACAAAAGCCCTATAACCCCCATAATAAAGGCTCAGTAACCCACACAATAAAGGCCCTGTAACTCACATAATAAAGGTGCTGTAAATCCCATAATAAAGGCCATGTAAAGCCCATAATAATGGCCCTTTAAACCCAATAACAAAAGCCCTATAACCCCATAATAAAGGCCATGTAACCCAGAAAATAAAGGCCCTGTAACTCACATAATAAAGGTGCTGTAAAGCCCAAAATAAAGGACATGTAACCCCCATAATAAAGGCCATGTAAAGCCCATAATAAAGGTCCTATAACCACCATAATAAAGTCCATGTAAATCCCATAATAAAGGCACTGTAACCCCATAATGAAGGCCATGTAACCCCCATATTAAAGTCCCTGTAAAGCCCATAATAAAGGCACTGTAACCCCGCTAATAAAGGCCTTGTAAAGCCTATAATAAAGGCCCTGTAACTCCCATAATAAAGGCCCTGTAAGGCCTATAATAAAAACCATGTAACCCCCATAATAAAGGCCATGTAACCCTCATATTAAAGTCCTTGTAATGCTTATAATAACGGCACAGTAAACCTCATAATAAAAGCACTGTAAAGCCCATAATAAGCCATACGGCCGCACCCCTCCAGCGAGAGCTCCTCCAGCCTCTGGGTGGCACTGGACAGCTGGAATGGGCAGACGGTGATCTGGTTGAAGGACAGGTTGAGCCGCCGCAGGGCTGGACTGCAGATGCCGGGCTCCAGCTGCAGGAGCGGACCAATGCAGTTGCGGGACACGTTCAGTGTGTGGAGCGCTGGTAAACTGAGCAGTTCAGACGGCACACACTGCAGCTGGTTACCCTGCAGATCCAGACGAGTCAGACCACGCAAACTCTGAGGAACAACACACAATGGAGAAAAAGATTTTATTGTAATTTAACCCTTTTGTACTGTACAAATTGACTCCCCTTTCGTTATGTTCGTGGCTGTTTTGCCTCATTGACTTCCGTTATAATCACATTTCTTGATTGCAAAGCCATGACAGCACATAATCATGCATTCTTGATTGATGGTCCTTTTCCCTATTGAAAAGAGGTCAAATGTGTAATTTTTACAAACACTTTAGAGTTTAAAAAGTTTATATGGAGAACTCTCTGTTACAAAACACAATATTTATGCCTAAGAACACATTGGTTTTCCAAAATAAGTCAAACAAAACACTTGGCTAAAGCGAAAAGTATTTGTTAAATTTTCTTTTTGGTCTTTAAGAACCAAAAAGTTTTGCAACCAAAGAAAATATTTTTTCACTGTTCCATTTATTTTTGCTGTTTTGTTTTTATTAACATTTATTCTGGTTTTGGCTACCAGAACTCAAAATGAGTAATGTTGCTTGCTGAACTCTTTTATACACCTTAATTTCACAGTATAATCAATTAATGATTATTACTTGATTATTAATTAATGAGAAAAAGGTTTCATGAGCTTCAAAGTTCAAAGTTTCAGTTTTAGTTAGTTTAAATTAACAATAACCCGGCTATAATACATTTTGTGCATGTAAGTATATTCATCATATTCTTTTAAAGCATATGACATTATTTTAATAATGAATGACATTTATTAACACAAGCTCATTGTGGATACGTACCCCCGTATACATTTCTGAAGATCGTGAATTATGTAGCCAGAGCTACATATGGCTGCACTTCATCTTTAAAACGAATGCTATGGTGCAGTATGATGCCGCCGACAGCGTCTGTTTCTTTTCGTGCTACCAGCTGACTGCTTACTTCCATGTGGACAACTGTTCCACTGTTACCAGTGTGTAATAGAGGCCAGCTAGCGAAGTGCTATGCCGGTAAACCTCATTCCTCTGACCTCTAAAGGTGCTCTAGCAACAGATGCTATAGGCCATCGTCTTTACCCTCCTTGTTAGAGTAACCGACTTCCATGCAAAGAATCGCCGGTTCGATCTCAGCTCAGACTAGGTTGGGTGCAGTAGGACTGGTGGGTTACACTTGAGGGCTCGTCCGGGATGGGAGTAAGGATTAGGAAGGTGAGTGTAACGGAGGTCAGCTAGCAAATGTGCTATGCAGGTAAACCTTATTCCTCTGACCTCTGAAGGTGCTCTAGCGACAGATGCTAGAGGCCATGGTCTTTAGCCTCCTTGTTAAAGCAATTTACTTCCATACAAAGAATTGCTGATTCGATCCCAGCTCAGACCGGGTTGGGTGCAGTAGGACCGGTGGGTTACACTTGGGGGCTCGTCCGGGATGGGAGTGAGGATTAGGAGGGTGAGTGTAACGGAGGCCAGCTAGCAAAAGTGCTATGCAGGTAAACCTCACTCCTTTGACCTATGAAGGTGCTTTAGCGACAGATGCTAGAGGCCATGGTCTTTAGCCTCCTTGTTAGCGCAACTGACTCCTATACAAAGAATCACCGGTTCGATCCAAGTTCAGAGTGGATTGGGTAGTGTAGGTCTGGTGGGTTACACGAGTTTGCCCAGTAGCTCGCCGCGTATGTCGGCGACTTAACACGCAGAGAGGAGTTGACCACCACAATGACGTTCAAGATCGTTGAAGAACGGTTCCAGAAAATAGGTCAGACAAAAACAAAAGGCAAAAAAATGTAATAAACAAGTAAATAACCAGGTTAGAACGTGGTAAGATCTCAGATCAGTCGGTCAGTCAGTCAGTCGACAGCGGCCTCTAGTGAATTGACATGAGAACAGCAGACACGAATGGCACTTGCGAGAGAAATTTGAGATCTGTAAAAGCATACACAGCTGCCTCTGGTGCATTAGTTAAAACAAAAATTGCAAAAAAACATAGCTCCTGGGATGTATTTTGTGATCTCCAGAAATGTATATAGGGGTACGCATCAATAATGAGCCTGGGTTGACATTTTTTCATCCTTATTGTGATGTATATCTGAGTAAAACTCTGCCATAACAAATGTTTTGTAAATGGGGAACTAATTGGATGATCATGGCTTCTATTGGTTGATCTGATGTGAGTGACAGCTTGATTCCGTCCCCCTCAGTAGTAAACACCAATTAGAAAAAAGCTGTTGCTAAAGAAAGAGAAGGAGTTATACCATCCACACACCTGACAGAGAATGCTGGGAAACTGTGATAGATTGTTGCCGCTCAAATCGAGCCGATGAAGGTTTTCAATCTGTTTCTTGAGAGAGTTCAGATCCGTCAGACAGGAGAGATCGTTCAGCTCATTCCCAGACAGATCGAGCAAACGCACGGGGTCTTTATCCAAAACCACAGGACTGGAGAAACTCTCAGAGAACGCCTGACCTGAGGAGATCAGATAAAACAACACTTGTTTATTTAAAGTGGTGTTTATAAGACCATCAGGAAAACTTTATTATTAAAAAAAAAAAGTACAAAAAAAATCAGCACAAAACGTTAATCGCCTCTATATTGGACTTTGTTTGGGAAACCTAATAACATGTTTGGCTCTTGAAAAGCTCACAAATATAGTTAGAAAAAATATATAGCGATATTGAAGAAGCTTTGGGGTGCGACATTGTGCTCAGTAGTTAGCACTGTCGCCTCACAGCAAGAAGGTTGCTGGTTCAAGCCTCAGCTGGGTCAGTTGGCATTTCTATGTGGAGTTTGCATGTTCTCCTCGTGTTGGCGTGGGTTTCCTCCGGGTGCTGCCGTTTCCCCCACAGTCCAAACACATGCGCTATAGGGGAATTGGGTAAGCTAAATTGGCTGTAGTGTATGAGTGTGTGTGAATGAGTGAAATAAAATGACATGAGCGACACTTAATAACAGTTGTTATGAGCATGCATTAATCTCATTCACATTCATGATTATAAAGGTTTAATGACACTCTTATAAACACCCCTTCAAGTTTTACCCAACAAGACAATGAAGGAGTCAACTCTGTATGAACAGTTTACCTAACAGCTTGATATGTGTACCTCTGTTGTTGTGGGAGTTGACGTGCTTATGCACAGGGACACTTGGATCCGTCTCTCCATGGTAGCCCTGCAGAAAAACAATCAGTCCGAGACTCATTTAGAGAGTGGAAACTAAACCACAGACATCAACTAAAGCACTGTTTCCATCCCATGTGATCAAGACAATAATTCGTAAATTCCAGTGAAACTATAATCAATAACAAACAATTGCATTTCTAAACCAGGGAAACCGCTGTAGCTCTAATTTATTCCTCCATATTAAAGGGATAGAAAGAAATGCTGAAATTTCATCATTTATTCACACTCAAGTGGCTCTAAATTGATTTTCTATTGAACAACAAACAAGATATTGTAAAGAATGTTGGAAAAAAGCAGCCATTGACATCCATAGTAGAAACAAAATATACTATAGACTAGGGTTGGGCAGATAGACGATGCCAGCATCCATCGCAGATGGCCGATAAACTTCACGATGCTGAGCCGGCATCGCGATCCATCGCCCCGCCCCACATTTATATCGATATATAACTTATTATTTGCATGTCATCTTAATAGCAATAACGGTCTTTTCATGAGCTGTGTTAAATTTTACATATAGCTGCCGCTTGCACGGCTGACAGCATCGTGAGGATTAAATGAGGGATTATACAGCACCTCTCTTGCTTAAAATATGTAGATTCAGTGGCAAACGCTGTTACCTGCAAACCCCGTCCCACAGACTGTACAGTGAATGGCTTTAGTTATCTTCATAGCGGACTTGAAGTCTTTTATCCACTCTTGGAAAAGCGTAAATGGTGGATTAACATTCAGCACATGATCACTAATAAGATGTGCCATTATTAGTAACTTCAGTGCTTTCTAAAACTAAATCTGTCAGTGTTATTTTCATTCTCTCATCTTCAGCGCTTCACATTAGCTCCTGTCATCTAAAGGCATTGACTGAGTGATTGACTGCTGATATTAACCAATCCATTCGTGTTCAGTTCCAGAGCAATGGGCCAATAAGAAGAGCACAAAGGCGGGGCAAGCATTGCAAGCTTTTTTTACTTCAGCAAGTTCACATCACAACTGTTTTAATCTGTTCCTGAGCGCTGCGTTTGGCGTCTTTAGGTTTTAAAGATGCATTCTGCATAAATGTCTCCTAAATCCGTGCGCTCGGTGAGGATTTTGTAGTGAAAACAGATTGCACACTAACAATTCATGCACTCGCACAAATGCTTCCAAATATATTTTTAGGTCGCATAAAATTTCAGGCGCATATGCCGAAACGGTCAAACCCTAGCATCTTTACTTGTTATTATTTCCTCATAATAATAATAAAATAAAGAAGTTATCATCAATCACAATACAAATTACAGTGAATTCCAAACCAACTCTCGTCTCCTCCACCAGCTGTGGGATAAAGCCATTATACCGACACAGATCACTCCGCCTGTTCATGCCAGAGTCCCGCAGAAAAAAAGTGATTGACAGGTGGTCATTTGTGTGTAACTTTATTCATTTATGGTTTGGTTATGGGTAAAGCAAAGATAATGTGGGTCAGGTAGTGAAAACGGTAGGCTACAATTAATTAATTCGTTATGAATTAATTGATATTTAACAGCAACCACCACCGCCTACGACGACGATGCCATCGTTCATCGCGATGTTTACATTGGACATCATACGATGCCAAATTGGTCAACATCGCCCAACCCTACTATGGAAGTCTATGGCTGCTTTTTCCACCATTATTCAGAATATCTTTGAACGAAACTCAAACAAACATCAAGTAGAGGATGAGTAAATCATGGCAGTTTTTATTCCTGGGTGAACTGTCCCTTTAAAAGGTTGTGATTGTGATCTTCTGATATGTGAGAATTTTTGCTATGCAATAAGGACGCTAGTTAATAAATCTGTTTCCATCGTAGTTGATTTGAATAGTTTTTATCACATGCATGCTTTATTTTATTTTTGTCAACGGTTATGACATAACAAAGCACTCTTTTCTGAGATGACATGATGGTTTAATACCTACTCAAATGACTTGTTTGGGGTAAAATTATATTTGCAAAAGTTACTCTGCTTCATACCAGCATGATAATAAGCGTTGAATTCTTTCCTCATCAATAAAGATGATTTCTCTTTCACATGAAGACTACAACTCCCATGATTCCACACTCAGTCACACCATCATCAAACTACTCCTTTGTTTGTTGTGAATACACTCCCTCTGGTGGCGAAAAATACACACTGTGCCTTTAAAGCATTATAATAGAATGTGATACGATGCACTTTATTGTACGCCTTTTTTTCTACATACTAAACATGATACATGGAGAGGCATACTAATGATTTACAGTATCAACTTCACAGTGGACAATTGAACAACCACTATTAACTTCCTAACATATAAAACCAATTAAAGATACCAGCAACAATTAGGAATAAATAAGAGTGTGTGTGTGATCAGTTACCTCTGAACTTGTATGTCTGCTGCGACTACGACGCCTCCAGACGGGTCTCCTGCTAACTTCTGGAGAATCACTGATTAGCATGTTTCCATGTGGAGGCCCGTCACTGCCTATGAGGTGACACAAACAATAATGCTATCAGATAAATACAGACTACTAGTTAAAAGAGTTTCTCATAAGAAATACTGATGCTAGACATATTCGCAGGTTTAATTTCAACATCCCAGAGTTTAAAGTTTTAGCTATGTGAATGAAAATTCACTGTTAGCCATTTGCTATCACCGGTTTGCTAAAATGCTGCTAGGTAATTGCTTTGCGCTAACATTTGTAGCATGTTTTCAATCATTCCCAGCATGTTTAACATGTTAATAGCATGTTGCAAACATGTTTAACTTTGCTAGTACTTTACTAGCATGTTTTAACACATTATTGACATATCATGTTACTAGCATTGTAGAGCTTTGCTATCATTTTCATACATGTTTTAAAACTGTGCTAGCATTATTAGGATATTTTAGCTACTGCCAGACTGCTAGCATGTTTATAATGTTTTAACGTGCATGTTTTATGTATTTGCAAGTTTGTTCATTTTTTATAAATGTGTTAGCATTTTTACCACATTGCTAGCTTTGTTCTAGAATTTTGGTCCTCATTTTAGGCATGTTTTAGTACAACAGCATTTCTTATATTAACACATTGGTAGCATGTTTTCAATCTTTCTCAGCATGTTTTAGAATGTTGCTAGCATGTTTTAACATGCTTATACAATGTAGCAAACATGTTTTAACTTTGCTAGCACTAGCTTGTTTTAATACGTCATTATCTTAACATGCTGCTAGCATTTTAGAGCATTGCTATCATTCTTAACATATTTTCCAATCATTCCAGCATGTTTTACCACATTGATAGGATATTGTAACTACTGGCAAATTGCTAGCATGTTTATAATGTTTTAACATGTATGCTTTATGCATTTCCTAGTTTGTTTTAAAACCTTGTGAGCATTTTTACCACATTGTTAGCTTTGGACTAACATGTTTTACCAAATTTTTGACATGTTTTAGAACAACAGCCTATTTCTACATTGGTAGCATTTTCTAAATTTCTGCTATGCTAAACCACATTGTTAACATGTTTCAGCACATTGCTAGTATGACTGAACACATGGTTAAAATGTATTTCATTGGTAGCATGCTTCTTACACATTTTAACATGTTTTTAGCATATTTTTATCACATTGATTATCTATGCTAACAACATATTGATATCATGCAATTGCTCTTGGTATCATGTTTGAAAACGTTTGAAAACATTTATTTATAAATTTTTTGCTAGCATGTTTTTCCACATTGGTCCAGCATATTTCCTATGCTTTTAGCATGTTTTACAATCGTAACATCTTAAAATTTTGCCAAACTTTTTCTAACACATTGATACCATTTATTGCTGGCATCTTTAACCATGTTTCTAGAATGTTGCTAACATGTTTGAGAATATTGCTAATATGTATTAGAATATTGGCAATATTTGTAACACATTGCTACCATGTTTTACCGTGTTTCTAGAATGTTTTTATAATGTTGCTAACATTTTCCCAGTACTGGGTTGGGGCCAGAAGAGCGTCCGCTGCATAAAACATATGCTGAAATAGTTGGAGGTTCATTCTGCTGTAGTGACCCAATATAAATAAGGGACTAAGTCGAAGGACAATGAATGAATGAATGTTGCTAACATGGTTTAAAATATTGGTAACATGTTTTAGAACTTTAGAAATATTTGTAACACATTGATAACATGTTGCTAACATGGTTTAGAACATTGGTAACCTATTAAAACATTGCCAATATTTGTAACACATTGTTACCATGTATTGCTAGCATGCATTACAAAGTTTCTAGAATGTTGCTAACATGTTTTAAATAATGGTAGTATGTATTAAAACATTGCCAATATTTGTAACACATTGCTAACATGTATCACTAGTATCTTCAAGCATGTTTTACCATGTTTCTTTAGAATATTGCTAACTTGTTTTAGAACATTGCCAATATTTGTAACACATTGCTAACATGTATTGCTAGCATGTTTTACCATGTTTCTAGAATGTATTTATGATGTTGCTAATATTTTCCCAGTACTGGGTTGCGGCCGAAGAAGCATCTGCTGCATGAACATATGCTGGAATAGTTGGCGGTTCATTCCACTGTGGTGACCCAACATAAATAAAGGACTAAGCCGAAGGAAAATGAATAAATGAATGTTGCTAACATGTTTTAAAATATTGGTAACATGTTTTAGAACTTTAGAAATATTTGTAACACATTGCTTCCATGTTTCTAGAATGTTTTATAATGTTGCTAACATGTTTTAGAATATTGGCAATATGTGTAACACATTGCTACCATGTATTGCTAGCATGTTTTACCATGTTTCTAGAATGATTTTATAGTGTTGCTAACATGTTTTAGAACATTGGCAATATTTGTAACACATTGCTAACGTGATGCTAACATGTTTTTAATATTGGTAATGTTCTAGATCTTTGCAAACCTTTATTAACACTGCTAGCATGTTTTATAATGTTGCTATCTTACCGTCACTCTCCAACTCATCGAACATAAAGACCAAGTTGTCCTCTAAGGAAATGTGCGAGTCGTCACTTTCCTCATCGGTGAAATATCCTGATGTACTGACATCGCTCGATAATCTGCTAACTCCCACAAACCCCTTCTTTCTCTGGAGCAACGAGATCTGTCTGGCCAAACGCTGACCTTTACCTTAAAGATATAAAAACAGACAGCATTCAAGCTAGCTTTAAAACTGTAAAAATCTAGCAGAATTTTTATGAGTTTGTGCAGGTTAGCTAATGTTTCTATATTAATATTACTTTGTCTATTATACAGGGTCATTCCACTAACTATTGGTGACACTTCAGAAAAAAGTAAACACTTCTGAGCTCTTTAATGAATCAAGTATAGATTATGATGTCATAAATACATGATAGACTCTGCATTAGCATTGGTGTGAACAGACTTACTGCTGTAGTGTGTGTTTGTAGATTGACTCCTGCGTTCAGACAGCAGAGCACTGATCCACGAGGCCTTCATGAGCCCAAGCCGGACGCTGCCGAGGCACAGGGCGCTGTTGGTTTGGTCAAGTCCTAACCGGCGGAGGATCAGGGTGACGGCAGGATCATCTGACCTCCGCACGCACACGCTCAGAGCTCCACGCAGATGCTGCTCATGAACGCCTGAAGAAACCAGAAGCTCCAGCAGAGCCAGGGGAGCCCCGCGATCACACGCCTGCACACACACACACACAGATTAAAAACTCAAGACTGCACCTTGTGTATAGTTCAAATTGACTTCCCTTTTATTATGTTGGGGACTGTTTTTGCCCCATTGACTTCCATTATTCATTCATTCATTCATTTTCTTTTCGGCTTAGTTTAATAACGCACGCCAAATGGAAAGAAAAAACTTCAGCATCTCGCGATGTGTGTGTGTGTGTGTGTGTGTGTGCAGTCCTTTACTAACAGCCGCGTGTGTGGATCTTGTCTGACAATATGTTCAAAGTCCTACATGACGGTAATAGTTTGATTGTGGTGTTTACTTCAATAATGCCACTAATATCTGCATACTCCACGTCTTCATTCATTTCTGTTTAGTTCAGTTCTGACTTTAGTCAGATTAAGGTCATCAAAAATGGCTGTTTGGAGCTTATGGAGACCTACAGCTCAACATTGATGTTGAACTGAATAAACAGTGAGTGAACACAAGTACGTCTTATTGAACATTTATTTTCATCATTAATTATCATAGTAGAACAGTTCCTCAAGCAGTTTGTGAAGCATTTTGGAAACAGGAGATGAGCCCCTGGTCTAATGCGCCACCTGACTTGAGAAAGACTTACTTTTAGTCATTATTTGGGTAGCACACATTCTGAATGCCTTCGGCAGAGTCCAAATGAGCCATTTGAATCTAGATTAATTCCAAGATTACAGTGAGATTAATCTAGATAAGGAAATGATCTATGCCCACCTATAATTAAAATTTTATATGTACTGTAGGTTTGAAATAAGTTGTCAATTCAGAGTTTGAAGTTCCAGACATCAGACCTGATATAGGAGTGAATCACTCTTTGTTTTCTTGTTGATGTCGGCGCCCAGTTGAATCAGACACTCTGCCATGTCCACGTCTCCATCCTCACACGCTCTCTCCAGCAAAGCGTACAGGATCTCTCCATCCAACACCATCTTAGACAAGCACAGGCAGCTCATTCCCTGCAGCTGAAGACAAACACAAGCCGGATTTACAAGAGGACTCGCTTTTCTTGGAGACTACTTACTACAATGTAGTTAGCTAAGCTATCAGTTACTCTACTCAAAATGTAGCTTAAAAGTGACCTAGTATGCCCCTTTTTACAAGATGTCAAATAATTGTAGTAACGCCACTGCCCAACACTACTGTCTGAGTCATGTATTTTCCGATCTCTTACAGGATCTCTGCGCTGATCGGCTGTGTTCTCCCGTAGGATCTGGAAGATCTCCTTCTCGAACGCTTCTTTCTGCAGCCACACAGCGGCACTCGAGCAGGTGTCCAACAACTTCCACACCACCTGCAGGCCCTGGTGGACAAAAACACACACTGTTCAGCCAGGTTATTTATTTCACAACAAAGGACAGTGCGCGTTAATCAACGTTTTCTATGTACCCAAATCAGCCTAAAGACTAGTTTTATTGGTGGTCCCATATGGCCCATTTCCACTGAGTGGTAAGGTACGGTACGGTTCAGTATGCTTTTATGGCCATTTCCACTGTCAACAGGTACCTAAAAGCAAATAGGGGAACATTATGGAAACAGTATTTCATACGTCATGACCACTGTAAGAATTAAACATTGACGATCGGGGGGGTTGGTCAACTTTATGTCAGTAATGTATGTTTGTTTAATACATGCTTCAGTGAATCCATTGTATGCATTTATTTAAATTACATCAAATTTATTCATGAAATGAATTTAAATGTTTTGTGAGATAGGCTATTTAGTGTACGGTGAGGTTTTTTCCTCGCCGCTGTCGACGCTGGCTTGCATGGTTCGGGATCTGTAGAGCTGCACACATTGATGAAATTGCTCTTCAGTTTTGGACTCTCAGTAGTGAATATTAAATCACACTGAACTGAGCTAAACTGAACTGAACTTAAACCCTGAAAACTAAACTGACACTGTTTACATTCAATAAAGCTGAATTGAATTAATTGAATTGAATATTCTGACCTGATTAGCCATGTCAGCTTACTTTAGGACAAACTATGCAAACAATGCACCTAATGTAAAAACAAACACCTATTTAATGAGTTTTCTCCATGTCTTGTGAGCTCTTACGGTGTCTATCATGCTCTAAATCTGCCAGTTTCAGACTGTTGAAGGACTTTTTTCTCGAATGGACCGACTGGCACAATTATGCATTTACAATAGTATAAACTGTTATTGGGGTGGTCAAATAGACAGCTATTTATTTAACTATTTAAAGGCGACGCGGTGGCACAGTAGGTAGTGCTGTCGCCTCACAGCAAAAAGGTCGGTGGTTTGAGCCTCGGCTGAGCATTTCTGTGTGGAGTTTGCATGTTCTCCCCGTGTTGGCATGGGTTTCCTCCAGGTGCTCCGGTTTCCCCCACAGTGCAAACACATGCGGTATAGAGGAATTGGTTAAGCTAATATGTTCGTAGTGTGTGTCTGTGAATGAGTGTGTATGGTTGTTTCCCAGTGATGGGTTCCAGCTGGAAGGGCATCCGCTGCATAAAACATATGCTGGATAAGTTGGCGGTTCATTCCACTGTGGCGACCCCAGATTAATAAAGGGACTAAGCTGAAAAGAAAACGAATGAATGAATGAACTATCATTTAAATACGGATTAGAGTGATCTAGGGTAGACCCCCCCATACATATTGTTTTGATGTTTCTTAGGGGGATCAAGCCTTAATTAGGTAGGTCAATCCCCCCCAAACCCCCCTGTAATTCGCACCCTGGTCACGACTAAACAAGCGGATAACTTAAAAGATCCACATTTCCTAACAAACTGTAGTATCAAACTCCACTGATGCGATGCTTTAAAAGAAACCCAAGCTTGACCAACATAAGTGGCAATGCACCCTCAGCCACTTTGTTTACTACTGATTTAAGCTGAAATTAGTTAGATAGAAGGGGTTAACATGAGGAAACCAGTTTAACTAGTTGATAACTGTAGTAAACTACCTTTAGCAGCATGACCGAGTCCTCTTTGTGTTTCCGCACAGAGCTGACCAACACAGACGCCAGCACAGGAACCATCATACGAGACAGTTTCTTCTTAGAGATCAGGTGGAAGAGGAGGCTCAGACCCCAGTAGTGAATATCTGCCAAAGATGAGGCTTTTAAGTTATTATACATACATATATATATATATATATATATATATATTTTACATTTTTCCTCAATTTCTGTTTAATAGAAAGATTTCTTTCAACACATTTCTCAACATAATAGTTTTAATAACTAATTTCTAATAACTGATTTCTTTTATCTTTGCCGTGATGACCGTAAATAATATATTACTAGATATTCTTCAAGACACTAGTTTTCAGCTTAAAGTGATTATAGTAATGTAATGTAATGTGCATTTATATAGCGCATTTATTGTGTATGTCCATACACCCAAAGCGCTTCTCAATCATGAGGGGGGTCTCTCCACATCACCACCAGTGTGCAGCATCCACTTGTAGGATGTGATGGCAGCCACAGGACAACGACGCCAGTGCGCTCACCACACACCAGCTATTGGTGGAGTGAAGAGACAGTGATAGAGCCAATTCGGTAGATGGGGATGATTAGGAGGCCATGATGGGTAAGTGCCGATTGAGGGACTTTGGCCAGGACACTGGGGTTACACCCCTACACTTTACGAGAAGTGCCATGGGATTTTTAATGACCACAGAGAGTCAGGACTTCAGTTTAACGTCTCATCCGAAAGACGATGCCCACTGACAGTGTAGTGTCCCCTTCACTTTTACTGGGGCATTAGGACTCACACAGACCACAGGTTGAGCACCCTCTGCTGGCCAACACTTCCAACAGCAACCTAATTTTCCCATGTGGTCTCCCATCCAAGTACTGACCAGGCTCAGCCCTGCTTAGCCTCAGTGAATAACCGATCTTGGGCTGCAGGGTGATTAACTAGTTTAAAGGCTAATTTAAAGACTTAACTGGGTTAATAAGGGTAAAGTTAGGGTAATTGTGCAAGTCATTGTATAACAGTGGTTTATTCTGGAGACAATCCAAAACAATTGTTGCTTAAGGGGGCTAATAATATTGACCTTAAAATGTTTTTTTCTATTTTTGGTTTATTCTAGACGAAATAAAACAAATAAGACTTTCTCCAGAAGAAAAAATATTATAAGAAATACACTACCTGACAAAAGTCTTGTCGCCTATTTAAGTTTTAGGAATAAACAATAATACCTTGACTTCTAGCTGATCATTTAGTATCAGAAGTGGCTTATGGCTCGTTTCCACTGAGTGGTACAGTACTGTACGGTTCGGGTCGGTACGGGTCACCTTTATCAAGCTTGCGTTTCCACTACAAAGGGTACCCTTTTGGTGGGCGTGGTGTACTACAGAGAGTTTCAGTCGACGTCATTCTCGCTCGAATAAATGTCTACAGTAAAGCTGTACAGGTCGTTCACATTATATAAGAAGCTCTTCTAACAAAACAGATGCTTTAAACATATTAATACTTGTTTATAAATGTTTATTACTAACATTACGATGAACATGATTTGATTATAACTGCAGATCAATGACAGTGTGACAGCCTACTGTAACGCCTGCAATTATATAAAATAAATAAATAAATGAACATATATGGACACATAGAGACCCTTAAAGTCTCCGATATGTTACTAATTACAGATAAACGACACACAGCATACATTAAGTCCTTATTTGAGTTCGGGAATCCTTGTAATCCTGTCGGGCTTCTCCTTTTTTCCGCGCTTCACTCTCGCGTTTGTCCTTTTCTTTCTGAATGGATCAGATGTCGAAGACGCTTCATTAATCACACACGCACGTTATTATTATCAGCTCAAGAAGTTCGTTATATCAAATCTAGCGCGAGCTCCCTGGAGAAAGCGAAAAACCGCTCGCACTTTTAGATGGCCTCATAAAACAACAACAGGACACGGCAGATTCTTGGCTTTGTGGCTGTTCATCAAGACAACGACAAGGTTTGTTTTGAGCCCGGGTCATCCATGTATCGTTATTATATGCATATAGTTGTCTCGGCTGTGCATCTAAAAACATGGCGGCTCCATTGTTTTGATTCTGGCTAGCTCCACGAGATCGTGACGTATCTCTGTAAACCAATCAGCGTTCAGCTGCGCGTGTAGCTCCACCTTTGGGTACCCTTTCTCGTCTTTGGTACCCTTTCGAAAGGGTGCCGAAAAAGTGGTACGGTACGGATCGGTTCGGTAGGCTTTTGACAGTGGAAACGGCCATAAAAGCGTACCGACCCGTACCGTACCACTCAGTGGAAACGGGCCTTTATATGAAGACAAAGGCCTCTAGATGACGCTTATTTGAGCACAATAAAATATAATCATGGCTTGATTCTGAATGATTTCATTAGGACAGTAAGGTCTGACTTTGCTTAGACTAAAGTCTCATCACTGAACCTTCAATAATGTCCAGTATAGAATATAAAGTCATGCTGTAGTGGAAACAGAATGAATATTGTGTCTGACTCTATCATGAGCTTGGAGGACTGCATCCATACATCTCTGACTGACTCAAATCACTGATTAATAAAGTCATCTGGAATGGCAAAGAAAGCGTTCTTGCAGGACTCCCAGAGTTTATCAAGAGTCTTTGACTTCATCTTCAATGCCTCCTCATCTTACCCCAGACATGCTCAATAATGTTTATGTCTGGTGACTAGGCTGGCCAATCCTGGAACACCTTGACCTTCTTTTGCTTTAAGGAAATTTGATGTGGAGGCTGAAGTACAGGCCTAGTCTAGTCTACAAAGATTTATTTTATATTTTTAAAGCATTTAAAGCAAACTGTGAAAAAATATACTAATACAACTAGTGAAAAATTAATGGATTTTAATATACTTGTTCAAGTTCACTGAAGCAATGCTAAAAATATATTTTTATGGTATTTTTACTGTATAACTTCTACAAACATATAATGCATATGATTTGGATATAACACCTCTCCAATCCAGTTCTATGAATCTGAGTCCTCCATAATACACACACAGATTAATGATTCCTACGGTCTCCCTCGTGATGGAGTAGGCAAAATCTGATATGTAGTGGGGAAAAAAATAAGAACGTGTTCATCAGACGCTGGATTCAAACCAGGTTCATAATCGATCGCGTCAAAACATGTTGCCATGTGCTTTACGAGCTACGCCACTCACGCTGATAACTGCTGCGCTCATTACTTATGTCGTCTCTGTCAATCAAACGGTGATGGGCGTAAATCACTCAACTAGTTTAATCCAGCGAGGTGCGCTATTTGCTCTTCGTCTAAATAGTCACTCTAAAATCGTCATTTTACCCCCCTCGCAGAGGCCCCAAGTGCGCATGGTCCCTTGGGCCTGTGCCCATAATGCCCAGTGGTTAATTCGACCTTGCTGAAGTATGAGAAGGAGCGCTATCCTGCTGGAGAATCTGCCCTCTCCTGTGGTTTGTAATGTAATGGGCAGCACAAATGTCTTGATACTTCAGGCTGCTCCCCACACTGAATGTAACCCCAAACCATGATTTCTCCTTCACCAAACTTGACTGATTTCTATGAAAATCTTGGCTCCATGCTGGTTCCAGTAGGTCTTCTGCAGTATTTGTGATGATTGGGATGCAGCTCAACAGATGATTCAGCAGATAAATCCACCTTCTGACACTTTTACACATGATCAACTAGAAGTTATTATTTGTTGCTCTCACAACTGAGATCCAGGACAAGACTTTTGTCAGGTGGTGTATTGTGAAAAACCCCTTGCTCTGTTAAACATAATTTGGCAAATATTTGAAAGAAAATAATAATAATAATAATTCACAGGAGGGCGAATAATTTTGACTTCAACTGTTTTATCGCAGGAATGGTATAACAGAAAAGTTTAGCCGTGTTAACACCTTCACTTTTCCAAACTGCGGTAAATCTTAAAATCAGTTATCATCCCATGGGAACGCTGTCTAAAGATGGAGAAGTGAACGGACTCACCGCGCTCCTGTGGAAACATCTGTAGCGTGTGCAGAATGGTGTCTATCGCCCCCTGCTGGCACATCAGATCCACAGCTCCCGAACTGTCGGCTAGAGCTGCCAGGACGCCGAGACCACACTCCTGAATCGCCTCACTGCTGATAAACTAAACACACACAACAAATACAGCACATTTACTTGCGGTTTTAAACTAAAGTCTGCATTAAATGTTAGTTGCGGTAGAAGAGCTGTTCAATTTGATCATACAAGTCAGAATTATTCCCCCTGCTGTATATTTTTCCACAATTTCTATTTAAGGGAAAAAGGTCAAAACCTGTTGTCAGGCTCAAACATTTATCGCCATCAGCAAAAGGTTCATGTGCGGATAATGTTGGCATCCAGCATAATGTTTTTATTCTGCAGTCACTGATCCACAAAGCTAAAGCAGACTCTATCCTTAAGGGGGTCGCACACAGGATGCGGTGCGCACATGACAGCTAGAAGTAACACACACCGGACACGCACATTTGCATGTTATTTAAAATGAAACTATTTAGATGGCGCTCTGTGGCGCGGCAGAAATATAAACAAATATATATATTTATAAAAAATATAAACAAAGATGGTTTTGCTGCAGACTTGTTGAAACTCACACTGCTAGAGATCGAAGATTTATGTTAATTTTGGCAAGCTGAAGGCATTCTGTACTGTACAGGAGGAGATTGATTGACAATGGTCTACAGCCAATCAGGACGCAGAACACAATGAGCTGTAAAAAAAAATATGCATGTCAAATTGCACTGAAGGTGAACCGCATTATAGCAAGGGGTTACTGTATATTTTACCATGAAGTCAATATATATATATAAACCATAACAGATTGAATTTTCAGAAAAAGTCCTATATCATGATATATATTTGTTGTCATATATTGTCATCTTTTGGTCTGAGAGTTAAATCATATCATTTAGTGGTTGTTTTAATGCAATGCTGTTTGCAGAGCTGCATGAATTCATATTCCATAAAAATACTGTTTGCCTTGATTTCATTGTGGTTTTAGGATCTAATGAGCATGACATTAAGCTGATCACCAGCGATCAAGAGACTGCAGATCGCTACGGTCTACAAACTGCCTCATTTTGAACTACAACTCCATACATGCACTTCACACACACACAGCTGTTCCGGTTTCGGGTTGATTACACACACACAGCCAGAGGATGATTACAAACTGATTACAAGGACAATTTATTAAACGCACACACATACTTTATTGCAGAGTCTTGTTTATCTGTCTAGTTAACATTACGACACGTTTTCCTTTTCTTGTCCTTTCTGTTTTTGACCCTAGCCTTGTTAGTTTGTTTACGTTGCCTGCTGCCTACCTGTATTGACCATTTGCCTGTTATTCGACCACGACTTTGGATTCCCTGTATACAACAGTTTGCTCCTAATTGTGATCATTGGCTGTCTGACCATTCTTTATTTAACAAACCTGTATTTGGATCAAAACTTCCCTTGTCAGCATCTCCCTTGTGACAGAACACTACTGTAAATGTCAAACTACTTTTTAGCTTGTAAGAAAGTATTTACCCTATTAAGCGCCTGCAGATAGACAGTGTGAGCTCCCTCTAGGACACACTGGTTCTTCAACACCTGTAGAGAAACGTCCACCATATCAGGATCTGCCACCGAGACGCCATGCTCTCTCAAACTCCTGTCTGAACACACAGCGGCAGAAATCATAGGCATCATAATTTAACGAAGAACTAATTAAGAACATTAGCAATATGTTTTAGACTGTAGCTAGCATGTTTCAGAAAAAAGCTTAGGTAGTGTTAACTACATTTTTTTACAAGTATTCCATTAATGAACAAACAACGCTCGCAATTTCATGTCACAACCGCCAGGACACAAGCAGACATTTCACCTGGATTGAGAAGAACTAAACTTGCTCTCAGTCCCTCCAGCTGAACTTGAGGAAGAAAGTTGTGCGTTTTCAGAGCAACGAGGATCTGACTGAGAATCAGGAACCCGTCGTCCAGACTGGCCCTCCTGGAGAGACATAATGACTAAACTATTACAACAGCTGTTTGTCTTAATCATATATAAAACTCTCATTGATCATAGATGACAAAGTGTGTGTGTGTTCAGGTTTATGTGGTTTATGAGGACACAAATTGTATAATGACATGGGCATGACCTGGCTGTACTGTATTAAGATGGTTTATGAGGACATGCTTTGTGTTCTCATAATTCAAATAAGCTTAGGTGTTCGACATCCAAATTTGCCACGTTTCCTGTGAGGGTTTAGGGGTATTTAGGGGTAGAGATGGTGCAGGGCTATATAATGAAAGGTTTATAGAGTATAAAACACATAACGCTGTACAGAGTCCTCATATATCTATAGATGCATGTGTCTGTGTTCAGGTTTAAGTGGTTTAAGGGTTCAGGTTTAAGGACACAAAATTGTATGGGTATGAGCTGGTTGCACTCTATTAAGGTGCTTTATGAGGACATGCCTTGTGTCCTTGTAATTCAAAAAGCTAAAATGTCACTTAACAAGGACTTTTTGACAAAAAAGTGCCACACTTTTCCTTTAAGAGTTGGGTAGGGATGGTGCAGGACTATATAATAAGAGGTTTATACAGTATTAAATGCATTACGCCTGTGCAGTCTTTGTAAATCATATATACAAGTGTGTGTGTGTGTGTGTGTGTGTGTGTGTGTGTGTGTGTGTGTGTTCAGGTTTATGTGGTTTATGAGAACTCAATATTGTACAATGACATGGACATGACCTGGTTGTACTGTATTAAGGTGGTTTATGAGAACATGCCTTGTGTCTTTGTAATTCAAAAAGCTAAAATCTCACTTAACAAGGACTTTTGACATAAAATTTGCCACATGGTTCCTGTGATGGTTGGGTTTAGAGTTAGGGGTGGGGCAAGGCCATACAATAAGCAGTTTATAGAGTATAAATTACATTACACCTGTAGAGAGTCCTCGTAAATCATATATACAACTATGTGTGTGTTCAGGTTTGTATGGTTTATGAGGTCACAAAATTGTATTATGACATGGGTATGAGCTGGTTGTACTGTATTAAGGTGGTTTCTGAGGACATGCCTTTTGTCCTGTAAGCTAAAATCTAACTTAACAAGGTCTTTTCTTTAGACATGCAAAATGTGCCACGTTTCCTGTGAGGGTTTGGTTTAGGGGTAGGGATTATTATCTTCGTAAGACACATGTATGTGTGTGTTCAGGTTTATGAGGAAACAAAATTGTATAATGACATGGATATAACCTGGTTGTACTGTATTAAGGTGGTTTATGAGGACATGCTTTGTGTCCTTGTAAGCCAAAAAACTCAAATCAAGCTTAATGAAGTCTTTTGGCATGCAACATTTGCCACAGGTTTCCTGTTAAGGTTGGTGCGGGGCTATATAATAAGTGGTGTATACATATTAAACACATTGCACCGGTGCAGAGTCCTTGTAAATTATATACACAAGTATGTGTGTGTTCAGGTTTATGTGGTTTATGAGGACAGAAAATCGTATAATGACATGGGTATGACCTGGTTGTACTGTATTAAGATGGTTTACAAGGACATGCCTTGTGTCCTCGTAATTCAAAAGCTTAAGTTGTACTTAAAGTCTTTTGGAGTAAAATTTGCCACTTTTCCTGTGAGGGTTGGGTTTAGTGGTCTGGCAAGGCAATATAATAAATAGTTTAGATACATTCCACCTGTGGAGAGTCCCTGTAAATCATATATACAAGCGTGTGTGTGTGTGTGTGCTTACGCTCCCTGGAAGAGTGTGTGAATTAGTTTGCAGGCATATTCACACACAGTGCTGGAGTCTGCATGTTTCCGCATCAGCTCCACGATATTGAAATGAATGCCGTGTGAGAGCAGAGGAGATCTTATCCTGCCTACAAAAAAAAACACACACTAAGCCACTTATGAACTACACTTAAAGTCTGCGTGAAATCTAAATATACAAAGTTTATTTTGCTGGCGCACATTATTATTTATTAGGTGAACATATAATCTGTGCATGTTAATCCACTGAAAAAAAAAGTTTGTTTTGGTAATCTTCAATCAAAGTCTGAGCATCTGCTTCTGCGTTTGTATTGGCTCCTTCTTTGATGAAGTCAGTTTGACGCTTCAGCCACAATATTATTAGCCACGCTCCTCTTACTGTTACTTTGCGATGAGGAAATGATGCGGAAAAGAAAAGCCCTGTCCCCTACTCAATATTCAGATTCAGTTGGAAGTACATCAACACACTGAAATAAAAGCATCAGAAACTTCTGGAAACTCTGACTGTAATACTCACAGTGGCGCTGTATTAGTGTGCGCAGTGTAGAGGAAGCAGCTTGGAAAACCTTCACGCTGGATGAGTGCAAAAGCATTGCAGCCATGATGAGCGTATGAAGAGGAGGCCTATGAGTGAGAGAAACAAAACCAGCTCATTAGCATATGGCATATCATTGCATATTCATCATTACTTGACCAAGGTTTTAATAAACAGAAGACAGTTTAGTTTAAAAAAAATTGTTGTAAAAAAATCATGCTGGCCAAGTACTAACCATGCTAGAAACTTGTGAAAGCATGTTATGTATGCTAAAACATGCTAGCAACATGTTAAAACAAGCTAGATGTTAAATGATGATTCAAAACAATTGAGAAATGCTAGAAACATGCAAATAACATGCATGTGATTCATGCTAGTTAAATGTTTAACGCACTGCTAGATGCTTAATAATCTATGTTAGGAACATACTAAAACTATGTGCTGAAACATGCAAATTCATGCTACCAATATGCTAAATCATATTAAAACATGCTAAAAACTATAATAAACATTCTAAGAAACATGCAAACATTATAGGAAAACATGCTAATTAATGGTAACGATAAGAATGTCAAAACAAGCTAGCAATATGCTATATATTATTTATATCATTTATATCATGGGTTAAAACATGCTAAAAACTATAATAAACATGCTAAGAGACATTCAAACATTAGAAGAACACATGCTAATTAATGTTAACATATTAAGAATGTCCAAACAAGCTAACAATATGCTATGTATTGTTAAAAAATGTTAAAACATGTTAAATTCATGCTAGCAATAAACATGGAAGGAAAATGTGTTAATTTAGGTTATACCATATTAACCATAGGCAAAAACATGCTAAAAGCTAAAATAAACTATAATAACCATGCTAAGAAACATGCAAACATTATAGGAAAACATGCTAATTAATGGTAACGATAAGAATGTCACAACAAGCTAGCAATATGCTATTTTTATGTTAGCAGTAAACATGTAAAGAAAATGTTAATTCATGTTAACATACAGTTGAACCCTCTAGGAACATATTGAACATCCTATCAACATGCTAAAAAGTGTTAAAAACATGCTACCAATATGCTATATCATATTAACCATGGGCTAAAAACTATAATAAACTATAATAAACATGCTAAGAGACATTCAAACATTAAAAGACAACATGCTAATTAATGTAACGTTAAGAATGTCAAAACAAGCTAACAATATGCTATGTATCGTTAGAATTTTTTTTTAAACATGTTTAATTTATGCTAGTAATAAACATGGAAGGAAAATGTGTTAATTTAGGCTATACCATATTAACCATTGTCGAAAACATGCTAAAAGCTAAAAAAAAAACTATAATAAACATGCTAAGAAACATGCAAACATTATAAGAAAACATGCTAATTAATGTAACAATAAAAATGACCAACTAGCAACATGCTAGTTGCTAGCAACATTCTAATTTCATGCTAGCAATAAACATGCAAGGAAAATGGTAATTAATGCTAACATACAGTTAAACCTTTTAGCAGCATACTAAACATGCTGTGTTAACATGTTAATTCAGGCTATCATATAATTAGCCATTCTAGCAACATATTAAATAATAATAATAATAATAACAACAGCAACAACGAGACATGCTAACAACAGGTTTATTCATGACATACTAGTTCAATTCAAGCTAGTAATATATAATAAAACATGCTGAAAACATTAAATTTTTCGTCTAATTACTTCACCCTCAGTTTAAAGCTTGCTAACAGGTTTCAAACATTCAGAGAAGACCAGAGTTAAGTTTTGCCAGCACACTTTAACATCTGTTTTATTTAAAATAACAACAGGCTGAGTTCCTGAAAGCAAATCTGTGACGTAGCGATTGATATGAAGGAATGCTGACCTTCCTTCCAGTTCCACATGGTTGCATGTGTTGCAATGGAGAAGCAAACTATTTAAAGCCCAGCATGCAGCTTCCTGATAAAACAACCAGAGAGAGTTTAAATTAGCAATTAGAGTATAATTAAACGAATGAGAAGCTAAGATACTTTCTCGTGAGCTAAAAAGTGTCACCTGTACTTTGACGTCTTCAGCGTGTCTTTCTAAAGCCGTATAACAGGCTTCTCTCCAGATTAGCATCTCCTCCGTCTGAGCAGCTTCTTTCTTTACCAAAACTTTCTGTTCCTCCTCATTCCACTCTTCATCCAGTCCTCCATTTTGTACAATACACTCCACTGAAGGGGGAAAAAAGATGAGCATAGAGCCCTCGAAAGACAAGTAGGCCTCAAATTATTAGGCCTTATTTTAGGCAAATACACACACACACACACACACACATATAGCTAAACTTTTTTTACTGTTACAATGATAAACCTGAATTTTTAGTCATCAGTGTCTTGCAGAAATCAATTAATCAATGGGAATTAATAATGTACAAATTAAAACGTCCTATAGGTGGCGACAAATCCTCATGAGTGATTTATTGAGTAATTAATTTAAGCACTTTAATAAAAATGCCTGAATTGATTTATAAATGAAGCGAGTTACTGTTTTATTAATGAATCGTTGAATTATAGACTCAATTCCTAATGATTTAGTGCTTTTGGAGTCTTAAAACATGTTTGTAGCTATCAATTGACACAAGAATACATCATTTGTATGGAGCGTGGGTTCTAAGGGATCCAGTGGAGATCCAGGTTCTCCA
>CAIGQZ010032523.1:1719570-1745724 GCA_903798205.1 Danio tinwini
ATATACTATATGTATATTATTAATAATATACATATAGTATATTATTAGTACATGAACCTATAATGATCATGTGACACTGAAGATGCAGAAAATCCGGCTTTTCATCACAGGAGTACATGACATTTTACAGTATATTCACATACAACACAGTGTGTGTGTGTGTGTGTGTGTCTGTGTCTGTGTCTGTGTGTGTGTGTGTGTGTGTGTGTGTGGTGCACATTCTTGAATCGAGCTGCATGTGGACGTGTCTCCGTCTGCAGCAGGAACCCAAACGCTGCTCTGTAATATAGTTTGTCTGGACAGTTCATGTGGTAAATCCGCCACATTCACCACACCCAGTCGCAAACTTCACATTTCTCTTCACATCTGTGCTTCCGTCGATCCGTTTCAACATTACGTGAGCCATGAAATGATGAAAACATTATAGTCTTTGTAGTAAATACTAAACCATACTATAGTAAAGTCATTCCCGTTAGGGTTTGGCGAGTCCAGTGGCTCTTGGGATCAAAAAAAAAAAAAAAGAAGAGAAATGACAAGATTTGTGTACTTCCACAGCAAAACACAAGAACTGAATAAGAGCATTTGATAGGTCAGAAGATTTGATGAGAAACTAAAGGATGAGGTGAAGTGAATATTAGGCGGAATTCAATTCACCTTTATTTCTTTAGCACTTTTACAATGTAGATTGTGTCAAAGCAGCTTCACATAGAAGATTCTAGTGAATTGAAACCGTGTCAGTCCAGTTTTCAGTGTTTAAGTTCAGTTTAGCTCAGTTCAGTGTGGGTTAATAATCACTGCTGGGAGTCCAAACACTGAAGAGCAAATCCATCGATGTGCAGCTCTACAGATCCCGAACCATGCAAGCCAGTGGCGACAGCGGTGAGGAAAAAACTTCACCAATTAGTGAAAGTGAAGAATTAAAAAAACCTGTAGAGAAACCAGGCTCAGTTGGGCACGACCATTTCTCCTATGGCCAAACTTCTAGTGCAGAGCTGCAGTCTAGGCGCCGGAAGCTGGACCTCAGCAAAGACTCGTCTGTCCTTGGATCGTCACAGGAATCATGCTCTCCATCATGACCACCACAGCAGCAGCTCAGGATACGGCCTGGTCCAGAAGCCTTGGGATCATCTCGTCGCTGGTCTTGGATCGCATCAGTGACACTGCATAGTCTGAGGGTCTCGAGATGAGTACCCCCAGGTGGAAATACAGAATAAGGGGAATAATTAGCGTAGCTGCTGTTCATAGTGTATATAAACAAGAAGCAAAATCCTGTGTGGGGCACATCCTGCGTCATACCGCTATGTAATGCACTAAGTGTATGCTTTGCTAAAAAGATAGGTCTTTAATCTAGTTTTGAACTGTGAGAGTGTGTCTGAGCCTTGGACATTATCAGGAAGGCTATTCCAGAGTTTAGGGGCCATAAATGAGAAGGCTCGACCTCCTTTACTCGACTTTGCTATTCTGGGTACTACCAGAAGCCCTGAGTTTTGAGATCTTAAAGAGCAGGTTGGGTTGTAGCGAGACAGGAGGTTGGTTAGATAAACAGGAGCTTGATTATTTAAAGCTTTATAGGTAAGAAGCACTATTTTATATTCAATACGAAACTTAACAGGCAGCCAGTGTAAGGAGGATAACATGGGGGTGATATGATCATATTTTCAAGAACTCTGGCAGCTGACAAACTACAAGCTTTACATGTTTATATCAGGTTTATCTCTTCTAAATGTGTATTTTGTCACTGTTTTGGAGCGCACTAGCTTATAGATATACTAAAAACGAACAATACTAACATCTAAAACACTTATTTTATTTTAATTTTAATCGACCTTTAATGCTACATTATGCTGTAGCATTCATTAATAAAGAACAGCAAAACACTTTACTGTAGTGTGGTTCAGAAGCACTGTAGTTTGTACACTGAGGGAAATGCTGGCCAGTTGTGTGTGTACTGTACTTGCTGTCAGATCTATGTATATCTGGAGCTCATAAAGCCAGATGTCATCATAAACTGTTTCTAAATGTGTTTCAGCCGGATGCAATATGATGATGATAATGATGAGTTGCTCATCTAGTCTGAGGCTTGTTTCCTTAAATCAGCACTAGTCAACTAAAATCACAAGTTACGTTGTTCGTTACAAACATGCACAAACAAAAATATCCGTAAATTAGCAGTTTTCTGTATTTTGTGATTAATTCTTTCTTTTCTTTCTGCAACCTATCACTGGGAAACATCCGCACACACTTATTCACACACATACACTACGGACAATTTTAGCTTACCCAATTCCCCTATAGCGCATTTGTTTGGACTTGTGGGGGAAATCGGAGCACCCGGAGGAAACCCACCCAACACGGGAAGAACATGCAAACTCCACACAGAAACGCCAACTGACCCAGCCAGGATTCGAACCAGCAACCTTCTTGCTGTGAGGCGATTGTGCTACCCACTGCACCACCATGCTGCAACTTTACAATCTTTGAGGCTTTATTTGATCATTTAACTGCAACTACAGTGAAATAAATCAGATGCTGTCAGCAAGTGAAGCATGTCTGCTGTCCAGCTGCTCGTGTACGCAAATTTCTAATCAGCCAATCAAATGGCAGCAACTCGATGCATTTAGGCATGTTGACATGGTCAAGACCATCTGCTGCAGGTCAATCTGAGCATCAGAATGGGGAAGAAAGAGGATTTAGGTGACTTTGAACGTGACATGGTTGTGTATCCAGTGAGCGGTAGTTCTGTGGGCGCAAATGCCTTGTTGATGCTAGAGGTCAGAGGAGAATGGCCAGACTGGTTCCAGCCGAGGCAACAGTAACTCAAATAAGCACTCGTTACAACCGAGGTCTGCAGAAGAGCATCTCTGAACACACAACACGTCTAACCTTGAGGCACCACTGGTGGTGGTGGTGTAATGGTGTGGGGGATATTTTCTTGGCACACTTTGGGTCCATTAGTACCAATTGAGCATGGTGTCAACGCCACAGCCTACCTGAGTATTGTTGCTGACCATGTCCATCCCTTTATGACCACAGTGTCTCCATCTTCTGATGGCTACTTCCAGCAGGATAACACACCATGTCATATAGCGTAAATCATCTCAGACTGGTTGAGTTCACTGTACTCAAATGGCCTCCACAGTCACCAGATCTCAATCCAATAGAGCACCTTTGGGATGGGGAGATTCACATCATGGATGTGCAGCTGACATATCTGCAGCAACTGCGTGATGCTATCATGGAGCAAAATCTCTGAGGAATATTTCCAGTATCTTGTTGAATCTATGCCACAAAGGATTAAGGCAGTTCTGAAGGCAAAAGGGAGTTCCAAGCTGGTACTAGTAAGGTGTACCTAATAAAGTGTCCAGTGAGTGTATATACACAATATACTACTATTTCTATGGCACTATATATAACAATTCTGTGAGCACAAGCTTTGTATTTTATTATTACATACAAACTTTCTGATGTTTAAAATTTTTATGGAAGGCATTAACCGAATATTATTATTATTATTATTATTATTATATTAATTTGAGCAGGAACTCAAGAGAGAGCGCTCTGAACTTAGACATGAGAAATTAAGATTATACAGCAGCAGATCAGTAGTGGCCTACATTTAGTCACGGCACAGGAAAAAACAACACACACACTCTCTCACTCAATTTATCTCACACACACACGTGTGCACACACACACAGCCAAATCCAGCTAAATTATATTTATTATACATTATATTGTATTATATTTATTATATATAATATTATATTTATTATATTATATTTATTATATATTATATTATATTTATTATATATTATATTTATTATATTATATATTATATTTATTATATTGTATATTAAATTTATTATATTATGTTATATTATATTTATTATATATTATATGTATTATATATTACATTTTATTATATTTATTATATTATGTTATATTATATAATTTTTATTATATTTTTTATATTATATTATATATATTTATTATATATTATATTATATTATATTATATTATTTCTACATCTGGGCGGTACAGTGCCTCAGTGGTTAGCACTGTCTCCTCACAGCGAGAAGGTCACAGGTTCGAGCCCTGGCTGGGTCAGTCGGCATTTCTGTGTGAAGTGCACCTCCAGGTGCTCCGGTTTCCCCCACAGTCCAAACACATATATGGGGAATTGGGTCTATAGGGGAATTGGGTAAAACAAAAATTGTTTGAATGAGTGTGTGTGTGTGTGAATGCATGTATGGGTGTTTCCCAGTACTGGGTTGCAGCAGGAAGGTCATCTGCTGCGTAAAACATATGCCGGAATAATTGGTGGCGACCCCTCATGAATAAAGGGACTAAGCCGAAGGAAAATGAATGAATGAATATTATATTATATTACATATTTAACTTGTTCATCTCTAAAGCATTTGATTTTCTTATTTTTCAAGGGAAAGATGATCTAAACGGCTCATAAACGGCACAGAGGGTTGTGAAAGTCCAAGGAGATCAAACTTTAATGATTTATACAGACTGGATGAAGCTGCCGCAGGGACATGAACATGACAAGCTGAGACGTGTTTATCAGACATCCAGTTTCACTAAGAAGATGTAAACGACTTTACGACATATTTTCAATATGATCATAGCAATCAAACAATATAACACTGTTAAAACAATTACAAAAGTCACTTTTTTTCAACTTTTTAAGGTTAAAAGTGGTCAGAAGAAAGTTCAAAGTCACAATGCGATTCAAAAGCAGAAATAAACTGGGAAAAATAAATAAAATTATCACAAAATAGGGAAAACTGTTCATTTACGGATATTTCACAGTGCAGGTACTGAGGACGAAGGTCAGAGCAGAGCTCATTAATATTCATGTTCCAAATACGGTCAAACGGTTGAACACATTGAATCAATGGTACCTTTAAATATTCTGTATGAATAATTTAGACTTGCAAAGGTCTATCTTCATTTTTTCATTGAAATATCAGACACACACTGCTGAGATCGCGTTCGATGGCGAGTCGTGCATAGGCAGGGGACAATAACCATTTTCAAGGTATACCGTGGTTTGGAAAAGTCAGGGTTTTAAAACCGCCAACATTTTCTGCTATACCATTCCTAAGGTATGTGTACGATTTTTTTATTTACTTTTTTTGTTTTGTTTTTTAAGACAACAGTATCTCCAGCAGAAAAGATATCCAAAGATGCTAAATTGTAGAGAGATCAGTGTTATTGAAACAAATGAAGACAGCAGAAATCAATGATTCATTTGAGTTTTTGCCCCTGACATGTTCACAGCAAAAAAATATTATAAATCTTTCATAAAATAAAATATGTTGTGTTCAAAAGGAAAAAGTTTTAGTTTTTACCCAGACATTTAAAAGGAATATATTTTAGAGCAGTGAGCACAATACTGTCATTCTGTGAAACCGTGATGTTTTTATCCAAGGACCAAGGTTATCATACCGTCAGAATCTTCTACCGGCCCGTGCCGTGCATCATTAATTCCAGTGGGGTCCGGTGGAGGGAATTTATTGATTTAAAAAAAAAAAAACTTTTTTAGATACTTGATCAATTTTATGTGTTTATAGTTTTTAATTGTTCTATGTCCGTCGGTCGGTCAGTCGGTCGGTCAGTATGTCACCTTAAAGGGTTAAACAAATAACGCACAGCACTACTACGGTCACAGAAAAGTTTGCACCGTTATATTTTCACTTAACTTTTAATACGTTTTGGTGCGATATAACCCGCTATTTTAAAAAAGCAACAGCTAAATGTTTTGAATGAGAAGCTGTAATGTAGCTGTGGCGGGATGAATTTTGGTGTGGCGCCCCGCCATGGAAGAATGAATGTAGCGGAAACCATGTATTGTTGTATTTTATTGCATGTTTGATTTCTTTGTTTTTGTAGGGCTTTGGGATTTAGAAAAGTGCATTATAAATAAAATGTATTATTATTATTATTTAGTTTTTATGTGGAGATCTGCCTGATCTTTAAAATCTGCATGAAGCTGCGGCCGTTTTTCTTTTTCGTTTTGTGGCGCAGAGAAACGAAATAATAAATGAGAAAACGGTGGGCGTGGCTTGTTTTTTCTACTGCGAGCTGATTGGATGTAGTAAAGTAGGCAGTTCATTCAGAAAGATTGGGGAAAAGGGTTTGGGGAGAGTTATTACAACCTGACAGACTCCTCCTCTTCATTTCTGTTTGTTATCACAATGCTGACAGATGAAGGGGCGTGGTTAAGTATATTAGCCACGCCCAATACCTTTGACAGACCTAATTTGAGACTTTAACCGTAAGCAAATAGGAAGTGCATTTTCAGATTTCAGTTCAAGATTATAGGGCGAAGCAGTGGCCCAAGTAGGTAGTGCTGTCGCCTCTCAGCAAGAAGGTCACTGGTTCGAGCCTCGGCTGGGTCAGTTGGCGTTTCTGTGTGGAGTTTGCATGTTCTCCCTGTGTTCGCGTGGGTTTCCTCTGGGTGCTCCAGTTTCCCCCACAGTCCAAAGACATGCCGTACAGGTAAATGTTTGTTTCCCAGAGATGGGTTGCGGCTGGAAGGGCATCCGCTGTGTAAAACAAATGCTGGATAAGTTAGCGATTCATTCCGCTGTGGTGACCCCAGATTAATAAAGGGACTAAGACGAAAAGAAAATGAATGCGAGATAACAAAGTCAATATGGCTAGTTTTGATTTCATGTGTACTTTATTTATTTGTTACCACGTACAGAGGTTCAGCTGTATCTGATTGGCTGTAACCCGTCGTCTGCTCGCTCACCCACCCACATACATGAGTCTCTCTCAGTGTTCAGTGCTGGGCAGATCCAGTATCAAACACAGACAATACTGCCTCTGTGCTTCTGTCAGGGAATTGTGCTCCGAACAAAAGCGTCTCTCACACACACACTGTGAATGAAAGCTCCGCCTCTGCTGTCAGCTGCAGCACACACACACTCTTTAAGAGGTGTTTATTAAGAATAGCATTATTTTATTTAATGGCAAACCTCTAAAGACTTGATGTTCAACTTCAACTTTATTTATCAAGCACATTTTAATTAAACTTCAGTTCCCTGACAGTATCTCCATATCAAAATATACTGCTCAGCCCAAAATTCAGCAAACACATCACTTATAAACAACATCCAGCATGCTGTAGAGCTGAACAGTGCAGTGGCTTTACTTTATATCCACAGAAAAGACAGATGGGCGTCACAGTGGCTCAGTGGTTAGCACTGTTGCCTAACAGCAGTAAGGCCACTGGTTCGAGTCCCGGCTGGGTCAGTCGGCATTTCTGTGTGGAGTTTGCATGTTCTCCCGGTGTTGGCGTGGGTTTCCTCCTGGTGCTCCGGTTTCCCCTTACAGTCCAAACACATGCACTATAGGGGAATTCGGTAAGCTAAGTTGGCCGTAGTGTATGAGTGTGTGTGTGTGAGTGAGTGTGTATGGGTGTTTCTCAGTTCTGGGTTGTGGCTGGAAGGGCATCCGCGGTGTAAAACATATGCTGGAATTGTTGGTGGTTCATTGCGCTGTGTGTGTATGTGGCGACCCCTGATAAATAAGAAACTAAGCTAAAGGAAAATGAATGATTGAAAAGTGTCCATAGATGCCTTTTTAAGCTGTAGAGAAATCTGTGTTTTTGAGACTGATGAAGAAAGAAGTCAGTGATTTATTTTCCTTATTTAGCCAGACATGTTTACTGCTCCAGAATATCTGAAATCTTTCTTAAAATAAAATTTCTTGCTCTCAATCAGGATTTTTTTTTTTACCCAGACATTTAGAAATAACTTATTTTAGAGCAGTGACTATGAATCCATGATCCCAGCAGGCGCAGGACGTCAACAAGACGTCAGATTGACATTGTACACTAATGTTGTGAGACGCTGTATTTTGTTTAGAGATGAAAATCAGACGCCAGAACCCAAACTTCTGACGTCAATGTCCAACATCCATCCTAAAATCAACCAAATATCAACGTCTAATGATGTTACAGCTTGACGTTGTGTGGACGTTACCAATATGACGTCTATCAGACGTTGGATTTTGTATGTTATACCTGATGAATAAATGTCAGTATTTGACGTCAATATGACGTTAGATTTTGGTCACTTTCTAACACAACCTAATATCAACCAAATATGTCATCTGACATTGTTATTGGATTAACATTGTCTTTAGACTAGTAGTGTAACGGATCACAAATCACAGTTCAGATCACATTATGGGTTTTACAGCCATGGATCAGACCATTTTTCAGATCAGATATAATTTGCTTTCCATTTTTACACAAACAGTCCTGCAAGAAACTTTTGGTTTCATAAAATGAAATAATCAGCTGAATAAAAATATATAGTACATTTTTAAAGGGCACCTATTTTACCCCTTTTTAAGATGTAATATTAATATTATGGTTCATCTGAGTGTGCTATTTTAGGTTCAGTTCAAAACACAATTCAGATTTTTTATTATGATGTGTTAAAAAGTGCCATTTTGGGGGCGTGTACACAGTTCGCTGTTTTAGGGGCATGTTGCTACACATGAAAATTAGTTTCGACTTCCTGCCCAACTTAACAAGGGGGCGGAGCCAAGAGCTCCCCTCTTTGTGTATGACAACAGACAGGCAGACAGAGAGAAGCAACATGAGTGAGAGGACCAGCATTCAGCCGTACATGTACGACTCAGACACAGACCAAGCAGAAGTACAAAATCATTTGTGTCTTTGTATAGTTTTACAGCCAACTGTGTGCTAGTTTAAAGCTTTGAGCTTGTAGCCTACACCGAGACTAATAACCAAGCACACTGAATTAACTTTGACTGAAGGGCATCACACACCGGATGCACCGCGACACGGCGCGCACATGACAGCTGAAAGTATCGCACACTTGCGGCGCCGGTGTGTGTCCGATGATAGAACCTTATGTTTATAATTCAGAAATGCATGCCGCTGCGTGGCGCGACGCTGCTTGTCGCCGAGCGCCGCTTCTGGTGTACGACCTGCTTGAGACTTTAACTAAAGGGCGTCATACACCAGATGCGCTGCTCAGAGCCACGATGCGGCACACCAGACGCGCACATTCACATGTTATTTAAAATGAAACTATTCAGATAACTCTGTGGCGCGGCAGAAATATGAACAGTGTCCTGACCAGGGCCAGCGCGTCCATAGAGGCCACCTAGGCGGTAGAATAGTGAGCGAACCCCACGGTCGTCACTTTCATCCGCAACACCCTCCTGGTTCTCACTCTCATCTGCGACAACGTGAAATGCATGGCGCTGCGCATCGATAGTTCGTTATTTCCAATGGAGGGACGCGCACGCACTTTCCAGCTGCACCTAGTTAAGATGACAGGGAGCTTCTGTGACCGCGGGAAATGCAAACCGCTGAAGTTTAAGGAAGACGCAATGAAAAGTACACACGTATGCAAACTCACCAAAACTCACAAACACTGGCAGCATGGTGAATGTAACGTGGTGAATGTTGAGCCCAATGAGCCTTACATCTAAAGGCGGACTGCACTCCTACGTCAAGTTTCGGTCGGTCTCAAAACCGCTCTAAATGGTCCACCGTTTTTATGTTGTTAAATAAAAAAAAAAAGGACTGAGTGTGTTTATATCACCCCAATATGACGCTCTATACACTATACCTACACATATGTCTGTCCAAACAGCTTGAAAAGGAGATTTTTGCCCTTTAAGTACTGTGAAAAATTGACTGTTACTACTATTGTTGCTGATAACGCTAAATGTAGAAATCATAATTAGTACAGCCCATATTTATTTGTCTCATCTTCAATAAATGATTCAGTGCTTCACTCATAAATCTTCATGTTTCATTGCTAGATGATAATTTCTAAAGAATTATTCAGTGGCAAATTTTTGATGGCTGCTTGTCGCCACCTACTGGTTAAATAATGTAACTGCTGCCTACAACTTTGATTTTTGAGCGTCGTTATAGGTTATTAATCTGTATCATAAACATCAGTGGTTTTATCTAAACTATAAAGTGTTCTCGCAGTACTTCTGTGTTATTTGACTGTATTTTCATCACTAAATACTGAATCTCTTTCTTGATTTTTGCGTTTTCAAATTTGAATGCAGTGATTGGAAGGATTAATAAACATATGCAAATCACCATCATTTATGTTGCGTAGGTGTTGAGATGTCGATCTTTCAATGATTTTATATGTAACACTGTAAACTATGACATTGAGTTGCCTTTTACTACAAAGACGCCGTTTTCGCATCTAAGTAACATGGTAAGGCATGGTAAAACAGGTCTCCGGCAGAAATGGTGACTTAAACAAATGAATAACCACCCAAAATTCAACACTATTGTGTCGGTGGACTAAATGTGCTTGATGGGATGTTTCTGTGGACTCTTACCTTTCAAAATAAACAGTGATGTACAGCAATGAATGCGTGTGTGTGTGCTGTTATTACTGTGATATGTACTCCATGTCTAATAAGCATTTTCTGTTCAACTTAAACAAAGTTTAGCAAATACGTTCCCATTGAGAAACAACTAGCTGCAATGGCTGCTCGAGAGTTGTAGCTTTAAACTGATGTACAATTTGTCAAGATTACTCATGTCCATTTTGATGTAATCTATTGATAAACATTGACATGTGGAAAAACAGCGCCCCGGGACATCCGCGTCCTTCGCGATGGGTAAGAGGTTTAATCGTGCAGCTTACACTGAATGCATTAATGCAGGCTAAACAAGTACTGTAGTTTAATAACCTAAGAAATCCACCACATCCTCAATAACCCACCACAATATCTTCCATCATCATTATATTTTACAGGAAAGCCTAAATGCTTTCATACATGTGATTTGAATGATGTGAGAGGCGATCTCTCGGCAATCGTTACAAATTTAAGATTAATATACAAGTAAGAAAACCTTATTAATCTGCAGGTCACGTGTGTTTTAAACTGTAGGTTGTGATGTGTACGCATCACAGATCAACCATGATCCATTACACCCCTACTTTAGACGCTGGCTAGACCATAAATGTTGGTCACCTGACGCCACAACTTAAATCTAACCTAATATTAACGTCTTATGACATCGTGTGCCTGCTGGGGTATTTTTAATCCAAGGTTATCATACAGTTGCCTATTTCAACACATCAGGAGCTTCTGTTTGTTATTCAGCGTGTGAATTCATCATTTTTACGTTTTATCATGTGCTCTCGTCTCTGTGTTTCAGGATTCGTCCTCAGCTGGCGAAGGAGAAAATCGAGGGATGCCACATCTGCACGTTTGTGATGCCCGGCGAACCGCAGGTGGTTCTGGGAAAAGATAAAGCCTTCACGTATGATTATGTGTTTGACATGGACTCCACGCAGGACAACATCTACTCCAACTGCACTGAGAAGCTGATCGAGGGCTGTTTTGAGGGATACAACGCCACCATATTTGCATACGGACAGGTTTGTGTGGGATTTTTACTTTAAAAGAAAGATTGTTTATGCTGAGCACTGTGTGTATGTATTCAAATGTATAATATATATATACAGATGAAAGCAGAAGTTTACCTACACTGTATAAAAAGGCACATAACCATTTAAAAAAAGACTCAGATGTTATTGTGACTAAACCTTTTCTCTTTTAGGTAAGTTAGGATTATCACATTTGTTTTGTTCTGCTTAATAGCAGAATAATGAGAGATATTTTTTGAGAAATTGTTAACTTTTTCTTGAAAGTCAAGTTTGCATACAATAAGATTATTATGCCTTTGAAAATACTCAGATGATGGTGTCAAGGTTTCGGAGGTTTCTGATTGGCTAATTGACAACATTTGAGTTAATCGGAGGCACAACTGTAGAATAGTATTTAAGGAAAGCCTCAAACACACTGCTTCCTTGTGTGACAACATGGGAAAATCAACAAGCCAGAACCAACAAAAAAGCCAGATTATAATTTGCTAAATGACACTAATTGTCGGAGACATGTCCTGTGGTCTGATGGAGCTGAGATTGAACTGTTTGGCCATAATGACCAGTGTTACATTTGGAGGACAAAGGGAAAAGCTTACAAGCTTAGGAACACCATCCTCACTGTGAAGTATGGGGGCGGCAGCATCATGTTGTGGAGCTGTTTTGCTGCAAGAGGGACTGGTCCACTTCACAGCATAGATGGCATCATGAAGAAAGAACATTATGTAGAAATACTGAAGCAACATCTCATGATATCAGCCAGGAAATTAAAACTTGGCCACAAATGGGTTTTCCAAACAGCCCATGACCCTAAGCATACTGCCAAATTAGTCAAAATGTGCTTTAAGGACAGGAGTGAATGTTTTAGAGTGGCCATCACAAAGCCCTGATCTCAATCCTATGAAAAATTTGTGGGCAAAGTTGAAAAAGCTTGTGTGAGCAAGACAGCCTGCAAATCTGACTCAGTTACACCAATTCTGTCAGGAGGAATGGGCTGAAACTCCTGCAAACTATTGTGAGAAGCTTGTGGAAGGACACCCAAAACATTTAACCAGTGTTAGCAAAGCTAAAAAATACCAAGGAAATGTGTGTAAACCTTTGACTGTCTATAAATTAATACAAATTCTCTCATTATTCTGGCATTTAGCAAATGTAAATGATTTAGGTAATCCTTACATACTAAACGTTTAGTATGATTTACCATCAGACATTTAAAAAAAAAGGTTATGTTCCTTTAGAGTGTATGTACACTTCTGGTTTCAACTGTATATACAGTTAAAGTCAGAATTATTAGCCTCCCTGTTTATTTTTTCTCCAATTTTTGTTTAACGGAGAGAAGATTTTGTTCAACACATTTCAACACAATTAGGCAAGTCATTGTATAACAGTGGTTTGTTCTGTAGACAATCCAAAACTAATATTGCATAAGGGGGCTAATAATATTGACCTTAAAATGAGTTTAAAACAATTAAAAACAGCTTAATCTAGCCAAAATAAAACAAATAAGACTTTCTCCAGAAGAAAAAACATTATCAGACATACTGTGAAAATGTCCTTGCTCTGTTAAACATCATTTGGGAAATAAAAAAATAATAATAATTCAAAGCGGGGCTAATAATTCTGACTTCAACTGTGTGTGTGTGTGTATATATATATATATATATATATTTATATATTTATATATATATATGCTGGTTATGCATTGTCCCAAATGTGAGGGATATTGATATATCCAGTGATTCGTGATGGCAGGTTGATGGTTTGGATTGGGCCTGGTTTATTTCTGCATGTATTTTTCATGTCGTCTTTCTGATCTGTGACCAGTGCAGCATCTGACCTGCATTTCATGGCTGATTTCCTCCAAACAGCAGCTCTGATGTGTGTGTTAATCCCGATTTATCAACATTCTCGCTCGTCTGCCAGACACGCACTGAAAACACAGCAGCAGATGAAACGCTGAACTCAGATTATGAAATGTGATGACATGCATCAGTGTAGATTAAACTGCAGTCACAGATTGTTGCAACATCACTTTAAAGTATCTCTGCTAAGATCTTGTTTGATGATAATCATTCGTGTGTGTATTGTGGCTGTTCATTTGCTTTAAGTATGTTTTGCATTAATTACATTTCTTAGGCTGTGTTTACTGGATGTCCGCGCTCTACAATTGGAAAAGTTCTTTGTGTTTTGATAAAAAAAGTTCTCTGAATACTGTTCAGTTAACCGTTTATTGAAGAGTGAAGGAAACGAATAGATGTTTCTAAAGTGTTTGAGTGTAATGTGAAGTGGATGCTGACAAGGGAAGTGTGGATCCAAATTCAGGTTTATTGAGAATAGTCAGGCAAGCAACAGTCAACACAGGAGAAAACAGATGTACATGAGCAACTCAGAGTTGTGGTCAATAAACAGGCAGATGGTCAAAAGGCAGGCAGCAGACAACGTAAATAAACAAACAAAACACAGCAAAGGTCAAACGGGGAAGACTAGGCAAGGGAAACGCGCCATAATGTTTACAGAAACAGTATAACAAGACTTTGCAACGTGTGTGTGTTTGAGAGGTGTATAAATAGTCTATGTCAGTGGTTCCCAACCTTTTTTTTCCCCAGGAAATATTGTAAGGCCCTTCTCTACATTTACTGATATTATCAATTATATAAGTTTGCAGTTGGTATGACAAAAAATGTTGTCAAATAAACTGTATATTTATTCTTAAATCTAGATATGTTTATGCACAAATAATAGTGTAAAATATAAAAGCAAAACATCACTAGGCCATTTGTATTGGGTACACCTCGCGGTATTGGGGATGCAAATGTCTTATTAATTTGGACAGCCTCATGCATTCATTAGCAAGAATTTGGTGCAGGTGACTCTTTGCTTCGAGAAAATGGAATAAAATCTTAGTTGAGGTAACTATCTTGGCATTTCCTGCATTTCGTGTTTCCAGTATTGCTAGCGCTGCGACCCAAAATTTTTGGAGCTTCCTCACCTGGGTCCATTATGCTTGGGTCATTACTCTTAGCTGCTGAAGGCGAATCAGTGAGACTCCATTTTTTTGTCTATTTTTTGGTCAGCTATGGGATAAAATGAACTAAGGCAACATGATCATTCTCCTAACTGTCCTAAAAAATATGATGCGACCCCCACCCCCACCAAGAGCTCGCTCAGGCCCCCTTGTGGGCCGGGACCCCCCTGTTGGGAACCGCTGGTCTTTGTAATTAGTCCTGAACAGCTTCAGCTGTGTCTGTTTGCAATCATGGTGGATCTAGTCCAGGTGTGTGAGTGAAGTGCATGACTGGAACTTGTAGTCCATATACCGGCGGATTTGTAGTCCATCTGCCAGGATTAGATCGCTGGTGATTGTGACATTGAGTTGTTATTATGAGAGTAGCTATTAGAAATAAAAAAAAATGTGTTAAAGGAAAACCTCAATAAACAGCACTTGAAAATCAGAATCAGTTTTTTTGCCAAGTGTGCTTCACACACACAAGGAATTTGTTTTGGCAACAGAAGCTTCCAGTGTACATAAAGTGACAACATAAAATTAAATATGGGAAAAGAAAAAGGCGATAAGCAGTTAGTCAAAAAAATCTGGATGTTGAGTTGTATGTACAGATATGTTGTAAATATACAGGTTATAAGGTGTTGTGTACCAATGCGAATGGAGAAAGTATTGCATTGTATATTGTTATAAGGTGCTGTGTACAAGTGCGTATAAGAAAGTATTGCTCATTTATTGCACAGTAGGAGAATATTTAACTGTTCATGAGGTAGATGGCCTGAGGAAAGAAACTTTTCCTGTGTCTGGCTGTTTTTGTGCTCGGTGCTCTGTAGCGCCGAACATATGGTTACAGTTTAAACAGGTAGTGTGCAGGGTGTGAGCGTCCAGAGTGATTTTGCGAGCACTTTTACTCACTCTGAAATTTTTGAGAAAGAGCTAAAACTTTTCAGAAGGGTTAATCATTTTGTTTTCAATTTCAAAAGTATAAAATGTCAGAAATTAACTAGATTATAAAGCTAATATATAGCTAATAAAATTAGCATTTTTCAAGGGAAATGTTATATGGTAATAAATACAGATATTGCAATACTCATCAACAATATTGCATATCTTTCCAGTATCGTGCAGCCCTATTTTAGATGATACTATAAAAGTGGGTCATATACAGTTAAAGTTTTTAAATATTTCAAAAATGATGTTTAACAGAGCGAGAAATTGTTCACAGTATTTACTCCAAAATTTTTTCTTCTGGAGAAAGTCTTTGTTTTATTTTGGCTAGAATAAAAGCAGTTTTTAATAGTTTTAAAGCCATTTTAAGGTCAATATTATTAGCCCCCTTATTTATGTGCTGTCATCATGGCAAAGAGAAAATACATCAGCTATTATAAATGAGTTATTAAAACTATTATGATTAGTGTTACGTATTTCCTTAATTTAATAATAATATTACTAATAATAATAAAATATATTTATATTTACATAACCCAGTAGTGAGTTTTTTTGTGTGTGTTTGTGTTGCATGTGTTTGTGGTTTTCTTTTCTCCGCCTCTGTCTCCGGAAGGTTTCTTCATTTCCGCACAGGTGTGGTGCATTACGTGGAGGCCGGCTAGCTTGTTTGCGAAGACCATTTAAACCGGACTGGAACGTCGTTCGGAGAGTCACCTCTCTCCCGGCTTGTTGTTTGTTTTGTGAAGTAAAAACTGTGTTGTATTTTACTTGGCGAAATAGTTGAAAGTGAACGCTGAGTGTTGACTTAGAGATCTATGCGGAGACACGTGTGCTGAGGAGGGTGCCTTTTTGTTTCATTCCATTTTCTCATGTTTTGTGGTTAGTAGGGAGGTAAGTGAATGTATTTTATTTTGTTTCATTTCATGCGCAGGTAAGAGGTTTAAACTTAGTTAGTTGCTGAGTTTTGTTTGTTATTTTGGCATTTACCTCCACAAGCTTTTTATTGTCTCCGTTTGAAATTTAAACGTCAAATAAATTTTGCTTTACGTTATTTCCTTGGTCATTCGTCTTTGTTGTTGTTTTTCCATTTGAACGGGAGATGAGACTCCGGGCTCCTCGTTAATTTAGAGGAGTTCTAATTATTTTTATTTTACTATTATTTATTGTTACGGGTCTGGCTTGCTGCATGGAGCCAAGCAAGTTTAGATTTCATAACAATTAGAAATGTGTTGAAAAAATCCTCTCTGTTAAACAGAAACTGGGGAAAATGTACAGGAGGGTGAATAATTTTGACTTCAACTGTATACCGTAAGGCTGTGTGTATATAAATGTGTGTGTTTCAGACGGGCTCCGGGAAGACGTACACCATGGGCACAGGCTTTGACGTGGCAATCCCTGATGAGGATTTGGGCATCATCCCGCGCGCCGTCACACACCTCTTTAAAGGCATTGAGCAGAGACGACAGCAGGCGGCGGAGCAGAGCCGACCCGTACCCGAGTTCAAGATCAGCGCTCAGTTCCTGGAGGTAAAAACACAGATCATCTGTAGATCTAGACTCTAATAGAGTATATGCAGAAAGACTTTTCATTTTCAGTAACCCAGTTCAAGCGCTTCCAGTGAACTGTACAAAATCACTGCGTTTTATGATATAAAGTGAAATTTTTTGCCTTTTTTAACATGATATAAAAAACGTCTCTGATGTCTCTAGAGTGTGTGTGTGTGTGTGTGTGTGTGTGTGTGTGTGTGTGAGTTTCAGTTAAAAATAACACAGATAATGATTATAACTTTCTGAGGCTGACCCTTTTAGGCTTTGATCCTAATTGTGGTGTTTTGGTGACTGTCACTTTAAATTCAAATGAGATTGTGCCCTTTTCAGAAGAGGGCGGAGCTACAGATGCCTCTGTGTCAGCATAGTGGCAGATTCAAAACAGGATTAATGTCCTATGCTAATGAGGGAGAGATGGTCACTAGTGGGCGTGGCTTCCCCCCTCTGATGACATCATACAAAGGGAGAATGTCATTCAAAGTGTTTCTGCAGACAGTTTTGATCAAGTCTGATTATAACAAATACAATCAATTCATTTTTACCATTAGAGGCTGGATATATTCTCTCACAATCTCCACACAACTGTGTTTAAACCCCTTCTAAAAGTGATTTCTGCATAACAGGCCCCCTTTAAGTAAAAAAGATTTCTATTAAGTGCATGAATTGTTAGAGAATCGAATCATAAGTAGTCAGTAACCACTCATAGTGTGGTAGCAGATAAATAAGACTATATATGTGTGTCTGCAGCTGTATAATGAGGAGGTGCTGGATCTGTTTGACACCACGCGTGACATGGAGTCCAGAAAGCAGAAATCACACATTAAAATCCACGAGGACGCCAGCGGAGGAATCTACACGGTCGGAGTGACGACGCGAAACGTCTCCTCTGAGGCCGAGGTGAGACCCGATATTATACCTGTTAAAATAACCTTATTTTGTAGGTCAGTATCCTGATAATACAGTGATCAGTGATAAAAGCTTCAACAATTATTCACCGAAAGACTATCAGAAGCCTGTTCACTGTACTGAAGTGCGTGTGTGTGTTTTTCAGATGATGCAGTGTTTAAAGCTCGGCGCTCTCGCCCGCACCACCGCCAGCACGCAGATGAATGTCCAGAGCTCACGATCTCACGCCATCTTCACCATCCACGTCTGCCAGATCCGCGTCTGCGCACCCGCAGACAGCGTGAGTACAGCTAACGTAATAAACCTCATTAACATTCAGTGCTTCAGTAGAGGGGGCGGAGCTAAAGCTCTGTTATGGAGATTTGGTGATTGTTGGAACGTCCTGCACGACATCATAGGTTTTGTAGTTTTTCTCCATAAGTTACTCTATTAGAACCCCTCCTAAAAATAAATAACTTTTCTTAATGTGGTTTCATAAAAACAAAGTCCCTTTAAGGCAGGTCATTTCACTCGGCGGCCATCTTTGAAACGCCTCTCAGGAAGTATACTCAGGCATTCTGTCTTAAAGGGGAAACATCAAATTCTACAAAAATGCTTGCCAAGCTTATGATTACATTACATATTTGGAATCACCAATAAAATTAAACAAAAACGGTCTCTTAAGTTTCATTTCTGAACATATGAATCACACAAAATTTGCACACACTCAAGCCTGGACCGGGCCTCTCCTCCGGAGAATCACCAGTCTATAGTGATCGATGATTGGCTCCTGTGCTCCTGTACATCAACAAGATCAAAGTAACACATTTGCGTAATCCCAGCCCACATATGAAGAAGAAGACCAATAATAAAAAAAAAGACTTTGGCCAGCTGACCAATCAGAGTACAGTTGGCTTATGGAAGGGGGCCTGCAGACCTGAAGCTCTGAATTGATTGAAATGAAAGGGTTCTAATATTAAATGCATATTCTGAGAAAAATGCTATGTTAAATGCATGCATTTAAATCTGTCGTAGGAGACATCAGCACAATATTAATAGAACAATATTACACAAATATTAATAAAACACCATGTGACCTGCTCTTTAAATACGCTAGAGCTATCAACTGGTCTCTTTAATGTTTATCAGTTATTATTCGTTTTTTTTTTTAAAGGTTTTTTTTACGTCCTGCTCTGTAAAAGTGAAAGCTCTTACATTAAATCAGCATCAAATGGAACTAATGATAGCATTTTTGTGAAATATAGTGCGCGAAACGGCTGCTGTAAAATACACATAGGGCGGGGCTTGATTGGAAGGTTGTGATTTGCAATTGGTGGATCTCAGATGATTGACAGCTTGATCCCACCCTCACACGAGTATTGGCCAATCAGAGAAGAGATGTTTGGTGAAGAGAGAGGAGAAGTTATTTTGATTCAAGAATACAAGGACACATTAAATAAACAAAATAAATCAGTTATTCATTCATTCATTCATTTTCTTTTCGGCTTAGTCCCTTTATTAATCCGGGGTCGCCACAGCGGAATGAACCGCCAACTTATCCAGCATATGTTTCACACAGCAGATGCCCTTCTAGCTGCAACCCATCTCTGGAAAATCAATCAATCAATAAATCAATTATTAATAATATCTCCTGCCATTTTTTTCATGTCTCATTTGCGTTTTCCTCAGCCTCCCGAGCAGGATAATGAGACGGACAATCGCCTGGCCGGCAGCTCGTCTGAGATGGAGGAGTTCGAAACGCTGACGGCAAAGTTTCACTTTGTGGATCTGGCCGGATCAGAGAGGCTGAAGAGAACCGGAGCCACGGGGGAGCGAGCCAAAGAGGGAATCTCCATCAACTGCGGACTGGTCAGAACCAGGAGTATTACTCACTAGCTTTGTTTCCATTCAACTATTTGCATGCTCACTTTGAATTATTGCATAACAAAGGCTTGATGGAAATGCCAAGATGTGCATGAAAACGTATATGGACAACGTCACACTTTTAAATCTTGTCTGAAGACCCATCTTTTTAAGCAGCCTTTCTTTTATGTAGTTTAACTCTGTTTTTTATTGAAATATATTAATCAGAGAGCCACGGCATCAGATACATAGAATCATTGGACATCAACGGCTCCCATGTAGCGGCAAACACAATTTGCTCACATTTTCTTTTTCTCTGAATAAAGTAATATAATTACAAATTCTTGCATTAAGGAAAAAATAACACACAAAACAAATAAAATAATAATAAGATAGAAAAAAATATCATTATAGATAAAAGTAACACATATTAGGCCAAACAACAATACAGAAAATATATAAACACAAATATGCAAAAGGTACAGCAGTAGAAAATAAATTAATACAAAAATAATAATAAAAATAAATAAATAAAATAGACTCTCCATTCATAACTAAGCCAGGGGCAGGGAGAATAGGTCAGCTATATACTTGCATACATAAACGCATATACTGTATATACACATATTTATTGATTTATTTATTATTTTTAAAGTGTAAGAGGAAGGGTTGCCAAATAGTGTCAAATTTGTCAGTATAACCGCAAACTGTATATCTAATCTTTTGTGTTTGCATAGACTGCATCAGATCATGCATCCAATGTACGTAACTGGGTGAGGAAGGATTTTTCCAGTTCAGTGTTATAATCCTTTTAGCTATTATTAAACAAAAGGCGAGTGCATTTGATTGTGTAGATGACAAGGAAACATTTGTAGGGTTAAGTCCAAATAATGCTACTAGGGGACAAGGCTCAATATCTAAAAGAAAGCATTCAGAAATTGATTTAAAAATTGATGCCCAAAAAGTGCTTAGCGCTGGACAAAGCCAGAAAGTATGACAAAGAGTGTCGTTGACACCGATCACAAATTGGATCAAAACCAGGGCTAATTTTAGATATTTTTGTCTTAGTCCAATATACTCTATGCAATAACTTGAATTGTATAAGGGAATGACGAGCACAAATAGAAGAGGTTTGTACACGAGACAGAGCCTTGGACCATTCCTCGTCTGTGAAAACATGATTGAGATCTGATTCCCAGCTCTGCTTTATTTTAAAAAAAGGATGAGGAACCTAACTGCCTTATAAATAAAAACCTAAAACCTGATCGATTTCTTGTTTGGGAGGTGCATGGGGAAAATGGGAAAATGTATTTCTTATAATTTCACATATCTGAAGATATCGAAAAAAACGAGTTTTGGGAAGGTTCAATTTTTCTGATAAATAAGAAAATGTAACAAATGTTTTATCACAAAAAAGATCCTTAATGCTTACAATGCCACTTCTAAACCATAATACAAAAGATTGGTCTGAGATAGAGGGCAGGGAAGAAGGGTTTTGTATATAGGACACAGACTAGACATTGTTTGAAAGCCAAAATGTTTTCTGAATTGTAACCAAATTCTAAGACTATTGAGTACAATAGGGTTAAAGGAGTAGTTTGATGTCTTTAATGGTAGTGAAGAGCATAGTAACGCGTGCAAAGATACTTGGGTGCAAGAATAGCAGCCTTTTTTTAAACTATTTTTTTATCATGTTTTTTTTATCCTGTTATTTTATATTCACGATGTGTTATACCTGCAACTCCTTACATGCATTTAAAATGCTTGTTTGGCAATGTTTTATTAATTGTTTTAATTTGTTGTCTGGTATGGCTGTTGATGCTTGTTGTAAGGCGACCTTGGGTGTCTGAAAAAAAGGCGCCATTTACAAATAAAAAGAATGAATATTATTATTATTATTTTAAAACGTTTTACCCGATAAGAAAACATGCGCAAAAACTACAATGGAAACACATTTACCAAATAATTTCCATTGTGCACATCCAAAAAGCGATGTGATTTAGTTTGAACGGATGCAGTTCAATGTTGCAGTGTTTCCAGCACATTGTGAAAGATCTGAAATGTTGTTTTGCTCATTTCTAAAACCCCTCAGCCGTCAGTCGGTCATTAGAGTTCTTCAGTATTATTATTATTCTATTATTATTCCCTCTGGAAATGTCTTGAGCATCTGTCTGTGCTCCCTAAGAGCGTCTCAAGCCTCCAAAAGCCACCGTGTTGCATTCATTGCATTTCGTCTTCATCTTCTAAGGCGCAACTCATTCATTAGAGAAGAAAAAAAGCCCACTATGGCTTCTCCAAACCCATCAAACTACATTTCTCTGTTTGATATTTGCTCCAGTTAATCAGGAAGTAACCGTTCTGTTCTCTTTGACCAGGGGTGTCCAAACTCGGTCCTGGAGGGCCGGTGTCCTGCATAGTTTAGCTCCAACTTCCTTCAACACACCTCCCTGGAATTGTCTAGTATACCTAGAGAGAGCTTGATTAGCTGGTTCAGGTGTGTTTAATTGGGGTTGGAACTAAAATATGCAGGACACAGGCCCTCCAGGACCGAGTTTGGACACCCCTGTCTTTCACTGATTGGATAGGAATGCATTTACCAAATAATTTCCATTGTGCACATCCAAAAAGTGATTTAGCTTGAACGGATGCAGTTCAATGTTGCAGTGTTTCCAGCACATTGTGAAAGATCTGAAATGTTGTTTTGCTCATTTCTAAAACCCCTCAGCCGTCAGTCGGTCATTAGAGTTCTTCAGTATTATTATTATTCTATTATTATTCCCTCTGGAAATGTCTTGAGCATCTGTCTGTGCTCCCTAAGAGCGTCTCAAGCCTCCAAAAGCCACCGTGTTGCATTCATTGCATTTCGTCTTCATCTTCTAAGGCGCAACTCATTCATTAGAGAAGAAAAAAAGCCCACTATGGCTTCTCCAAACCCATCAAACTACATTTCTCTGTTTGATATTTGCTCCAGTTAATCAGGAAGTAACCGTTCTGTTCTCTTTGACCAGGGGTGTCCAAACTCGGTCCTGGAGGGCCGGTGTCCTGCATAGTTTAGCTCCAACTTCCTTCAACACACCTCCCTGGAATTGTCTAGTATACCTAGAGAGAGCTTGATTAGCTGGTTCAGGTGTGTTTAATTGGGGTTGGAACTAAAATATGCAGGACACAGGCCCTCCAGGACCGAGTTTGGACACCCCTGTCTTTCACTGATTGGATAGGAATGCATTTACCAAATAATTTCCATTGTGCACATCCAAAAAGTGATTTAGCTTGAACGGATGCAGTTCAATGTTGCAGTGTTTCCAGCACATTGTGAAAGATCTGAAATGTTGTTTTGCTCATTTCTAAAACCCCTCAGCCGTCAGTCGGTCATTACAGTGCTTTAGTATTATTATTATTCTATTATTATTCCCTCTGGAACTGTCTTGAGCATCTGTCTGCGCTCCCTAAGAGCGTCTCAAGCCTCCAAAAGCCACCGCGTTGCATTCATTGCATTTCGTCTTCATCTTCTGAGGCGCAACTCATTCATTAGAGAAGAAAAAAAGACCACTATGGCTTCTCCAAACCCATCAAACTACATTTCTCTGTTTGATATTTGCTCCAGTTAATCAGGAAGTAACCGTTAATGTTTTCTTAGACTCATTGGATGGAAACGCTGCTTTTATTCGCAAATCTTTTATGCAGTATTCCAGTTTTGTGCATTAATTTAATTCACATCTTTGCACAGATACACAGCTAATGATGAAAACATATCTCACACTATATTTAGGTATTAAGAAAATCACTGATTATGTCGTGCAAACACGATATGCAAGTCTTCATTATTATTATTATTATTTTTTGCACTCGTCACTTTAGGAGTTCTGTGCTATGGAAAGAATTTCCTTTGGGATGAATAAAGATCTCTTCTCTTATTGTGCAGTGAATATAAGCGTTGTCTGTGTGTGCTGTAGTTGGCGTTGGGGAACGTGATCAGTGCTTTAGGAGACAGGAGCAAGCGCTCGACGCATGTGCCTTACAGAGACTCCAAGCTCACCCGCCTCCTGCAGGACTCACTGGGCGGAAACAGGTCTGTGTCTCAATACCTGCTGGGTTCTCTCTTTTCTTTCATCACTGCCATTTTCTTCCCAATCACAACACAGCTTGAACATGTTTTTCACAACTGTATTATTGTTTGATGTAAACATGCTCTTGATAGGCATGCATGACTGCTACATTCTCGTCTCGTGTCTTTCTTTATAGTGTTTTTGACTTATATCCCTGCTGAAAAAACTGCTTAAACCAGCCTAGGCTGGGTGGCTGGTTTTTGCCGGTTGACCAGCCTGGTTTTAGAGGGGTTTTGGCCATTTCCAATCTGCTTTCCAGCCATTACCAGCCTGGTCTTAGCTGGTCAGGCTGGACAATGACCAGCTAAAACCAGCTTGATCAGGCTGGTTTAAGATGGACATAACTGGTTTTGGCTGGTCAAGCTGGTTTTAGCTGGTCATCTCCCAGCCAATAGGCGAGTGTTCACTAGTTGGTTTTCTAGGATGATTTAAACATCTAAAAGACAATCAGCAAATTCTCTGTTGTCTCAGTCGAACCATGATGATCGCCTGCATCAGCCCGTCCGATCAGGACTTCATGGAGACGCTGAACACACTGAAGTACGCTAACAGAGCTCGCAACATCAAGAACAAGGTGATGGTGAACCAGGACCGGGCCAGCCAGCAGATCAGCGCACTGCGGACGGAGATCGCCAGACTCCAGATGGAGCTGATGGAGTACAGGACGGTAAGCTCAAGTTATCCACTGAAGATCTGCTAATAATCGCAGTTAAAGTACACATGAACCAGAAGCTGTGGCTGTTTTCATTTTCCTAGAGAGATGGAATATTAAATGAGAACACAGTGGGCGGGGTTTGTTTGTTTTACTGCAAGCTGATTGGATGTAGTAAAGTAGGGGTTTCATTCAGAAAGAACTGGAAAAGGGTTTGGGCAGAGTTATAACAACCTAACAGACTCCTCCTCTTCATCAGAGGAGGGGCGTGGTTAAGTACATCCATAAATACCATGGATGTCAGTGGTTACAGGTTTCCAGCTTTGGTCAAAATACTTTCTTTAGTTTTCAACATAATAAAGAAACTCAAACAGGACTGGAACAAGTGAAGGGGGAGTAAATGTTGACAAGATGACAGTGTTCATTTTTTGGGTGAGCTGTCCCTTAAAATAACGTTGAAAGTCTTGAATGTTTGTCCTCCAGGGGAAGCGTATGGTTGGAGAGGACGGGCTGGAGAGCATCAATGACATGTTCCACGAGAACTCGATGCTGCAGGTGGAGAACAATAATCTGCGCATGCGAGTGAAGGCCATGCAGGAGGCCATCGACGCTCAGGGAGCCAGACTCACTCAGCTGCTCAGCCAACAGGCCAATCAGCTACTTGCCAGAGCAGGTACAGCAGTTCATGATCAATCACTCAGTCAGTCAATTAATCACTCAGTCAATCATTTGGTCAGTCAGTTAGTCAATCAAATAGTCAATCAATAAATCACTTAGTGAATCAATTAATCGGTCAATCAATTGATCAATCAATTAATGAATCACTCAGTGAACCAATTAATCAGTCAGTCAATCAATCCAATCAGTCAGTCAGTAAATCAATTAAATGGTCAGTCAGTCAATTAATCAATTAATCAGTCAGTCAGTCGGTCAATCAGTCAATCAAATAATCCATCAATAAATCACTTAGTAAATCAATTAATAAGTCAGTCAGTCAGTCAGTCAAACAAATCAATCAATCATTTGGTCGGTCAGTCAGTCAGTTAGTCAATCAGTCAATTAAATAATCAATCACTCAGTGAATTAATTAATCAGTCAGTCAATCATTTAATTAATTAATTGGTCAGTCACTTAATAAATTAATCAGTCAATCAGTTAGTCAAATAATTAAATCAAATAATCAATCAATAAATCACTTAGTGAATCAATTAATAAACCAGTCAATCAATCAATTAATCATTTGCTTGGTCAGTTGGTTAGTCAATCAGTCAATCAAATAATCAATCACTTAATCATTCAGTTAATTAATCAGTCAGTCAGTCAATTGGTCAATCAATCAGTCAGTCAGTTAATCCAATAATCAATCAATAAATCACTTAATGAATCGATAAATAAATCAGTCAATCAATCAATCATTTGGTCGGTCAGTCAGTCAGTCAACCAGTCATTTACATAATCAATTAACCCCTGAGTAAATCAATTAATTAGTCAATCAATCCAATCAATCTGTCAGTCAGTTAATCAATTAATTAATTGGTCAGTCAGTTAATCAATGAATTAGCCATTCAATTAATAAACCAGTCAATCATTTAGTCTGTCAGTCGATCTGTCAATCAAACAGTAACCCAGTCGATCTGTCGATCAAACAGTCACCCAGTCGATCTGTCAATCAAACAGTCACCCAGTCGATCTGTCAATCAAACGGTCACCCAGTCGATCTGTC
>CAIGQZ010032523.1:1789002-1801586 GCA_903798205.1 Danio tinwini
ACACACACACACACACACACACACACACACACACACACACACACACAAACAAAGAGCACCAAGGCAGATTCTCTCTTGCTTGCTTGCTTGCTCTCTCTCTCTCTCATTCTCACAAGCACACAATGGATTTGCACGCTGGTCTTACCTTACTTGTAAATGAAGTCTTGACATGACTTGAATTACTTTGAAATGATCGTGTTATCTTCTGTCCCATCTTTGAAGCGAGTCCTTTAGCTCCGGCATTGGTTGTCCATTATTTATTTACGTTTTGATTGAGAGTCCATTTTTGAGAAATGTTTAAGCTGATATGATCTATTTTAGCAGTCAGTCAGAGCAAAGCAGACTCCTGTTGAACATTACTGCATAGAAGAAGAGCAACCACTTAGAATAACCGTGAGCTCAGGTGCGCCCTCTTCAGTGTGGCAGAGCTACTGCCTGCCTCACCTCATGTCTTTTCACTGCGGCTTTATGTCAGATTTTAACACTAAATAAGTGATAGACATACGTGGAATATATTACATATTATATGGAAATTGAGGACATAATAAAGATGTCTAGAATGTTTTAAAACATTTTCAATAAAGCCTTACATTGGTAGCATACACTGAGTGAGCAAAAGGGGCGGGCTCAAGCCAGTGTGCAGGGGATTGCACAATCTGATAAGAGGCTCAGCTCGGGCTGCCTCACCTCGCTTCCTACACTGTAATTGAACAGGAAATATGCAAAATACAGCAATTTTGATCATAAAAATGAATGAAATCATTTAAATCTTAGAGAAAACGCATCTATAGCACAGATCAGTGGAAAAATATGGATTTTATCATTAGTATACATCTTATGATGGCAGGTGAGGATGATGACACGTGAGGCCCTGCCTCCCCTGACCGCACGTCCCTGCACTACATAGTGTACAGGGAGGGTTTTTGATTGGTATCAGTCCTAAAGTGTGACTGGTGTGTCCAAATATAATCTTTTAAACAACATTATAATGCAAGTGTTGCAGCTTCCACAAGGACAATTAGCCAATCAGTTGATTAATCCACGCGGATAAGGAAGAGGCTAATGAGCTCATCAGGAAGTGCATCAATTATGTTTGTCCAGGTTTTTTTTGGTGTGTGTGTGTGTGTGTGTGTGTGTGTGTGTGTGTGTGTGTATGTGTGTGTGTGTGTGTGTGTGTGTGTGTGTGTGTGTGTGTGTGTTGTCCTTCAGCAGATCCGAAATGCTCATCGTGACTGGGTCTGCGCTGTAGTAGTCTTTAAGCTGAATACTAGTATCTTGAAAAATAACTATATAGGACGACACGGTGGCTCAGTGGTTAGCACTGTCGCCTCACAGCAAGAAGGTCACTAATTTGAGTCCCAGCTGGGTCAATTGGCGTTTCAGTGTGGAGTTTGCATGCCCGGTGCTCCGGTTTCCCCCACAGCCCAAACACATGTGCTATAGGGGAATTGATGAACTAAATTGGCTGTAGTGTATGAGTGTGTGTGTGAATGAGAGAGTGTATGGAGAGTGTTTCCCAGTACTGGGTTGCAGCTGGAAGGGCATCCGCTGTGTTAAACATATGCTGGATAAGTTGGCGGTTCATTCTGCAGTGGCGACCCCTGATGAATAAAGGGACTAAGCTGGATGCCCTTCCTGCTGCAACCAAGTACTGGGAAACACCCATACAGTCTCATACACTACGGCCAATTTAGTTCATCCATTCCCCTATAGTGCATGTGCTTGGACTGTGGGAGAAACCAGAGGAGAACATGCAAACTCCACACAGAAATGCCAACTGACCCAGCTGAGACTCGAACCAGCAGCCTTACTGCTGAGGCCACAGTGCTAACCACTGAGCTACTGTTCCACCGTAGTATTAGTCATTACAAATAAAATAATCAAATGTGTGTGTGTGTGTGTGTGTGTGTGTGTGTGTGTTGTCCTCCAGCAGGTCCCGAATGCTCACCGTGATTGGGTGTGTGCTCTGGGAGTGGTCCCGGCGTCTGCGATCCTGCTGAGCGGCTGTCGAGCAGGAGTCCTGAAACTCTGGCACACCGACACACTGAGCCCCATGGGGGAGATCAGAGGACACGAGAGTCCCATCAACAGCATCTCCACCAACAGCAGTCACCTGTTCACCGCCGCCGAGTGAGATATTATTATCAATATTATTAGCCCTCTCAAGCAATATTAGTTTTGAATTGTCTACAGAACGAACCACTGTTATACAATGACTTGCCTAATTACCCTAACTTTACCCTAATTAACCTAGTTAAGCCTTTAAATATCACTTTAAGCTGAAGACTAAAATATCTAGTCTAATATTATGTGCTGTCATCATGGCAACGATAAGAGAAATCAGGTACTAAAAATGAGTTATTAAGACTATTATGATTAGTAATTGGCGAATCAAATACACAGGAGGGCTGATAATTTTGACTTCATCTGTAATTTGTAATCCAGTTATGACCTATTAAAGGGGCAGTTCACCCATACAATTAAGCATTACTCTAGGGGTGTCAAAATTAATCGTTTCTTCTGTGCACCGCAATGCAGACGCGGACAATTCGGTATCGGATCAGTAATAGTCATAACCGGTTATTATGTACTGACATCATTTATCTCACATGCGCTATGTCGCCGTAGCTTACTATGGCGAGGGAGGCGAGCACGAGTATTTACAACGCTCTTACTATGTAAAAACTCAGAAGCTGTGCACAGTTTCACTGCGTGTGTGTTTGCTGAACACTGTTTCACTGACACTTACAGCAAAAGCCCCTATTTCACGGCGATTAAGAGAATGAAAGTAATCTCCATTTCTCTCTCTCTCTCTCTCTCTCTCTCTCTCTCTCTCTCACTGTGGCCCATAAGTGCATCTGTGAAGAGCGCCAGCGTGTAACGCCTGTTTCACACCGCAAGTGAAAGCAGTGCGTGAGCAGCGTGTGCGCAGTGCGTATGTAGAGCAGAAGCAGCACGCAGGCGTTTACCTTTCACACCAGCTCTGTCTGAAGCGCAGTTCTTTAGCAGCTGCTGCACAGATCAATCTATCTCTGTCAATTCTATCTAGTTACCTATCTCTCTCTCTCTATATATATATATATATATATATATATAAATACTTTTTTTTTTTACTTTATATACAAATTATAAAAGATCCTACAGCACTGTACGCTTCTCAAGCTCTATGAGTGTCATTATGTCAGGTGCACTCAGAAGACAATCGCGTGTGATATCATGTCATTTTGTTTGTGATTGTCAGGATGTTGTGGGCCTAGTTATAATAATATTTATACAATATTGTTATAATGATATTTATACATGATCAAACTAGTGTTACTTTCTCCGCTTCAGCGATGTCCAGCGGCAGAGTAACAGCTCGTTAATTCATGCTCGTGCAAAGGATGAGTCCGACAGAAGTAATCAACGCATGCCCTTCTTTTACTTATTTTTATGTTGTCAGGTTCAGAGTGCAAACAGCCCCGGGTGGAATAACTTGAGTGAACATAAAACAATGCCGAATAAAACTTTCTTCCTCTGCTTCAAATGCACAGCACACAGTGAGCTCACATCATCCAGCATGCGTGTCGAACTGCACTACCCCAAATACACTTCGCTATGGACTACAAATCCTGTAAATGGCAGTCTTAAAGCGGCCACTTCTATTTCCCCTCTCCTGCAACACTAGTGTGCAGCTTAAGCAGAACTGATACTAAAATTGTTTTACATTTGGTTTGCTAAATAAATACTTGTTGCAGTTTTTAATCATTTAAGTTCATTTGATTGATCATATATAAATCAGTTGATATTAATGGCGCATTTATTGGGTAAAATTGCTGCCTTTACTGGCATTTAATGTGCTTTGGTCATTATCAAATGCACTGTCACTTTAATTGAGCGTGAGCAGCGCAGCAAAAATAGACCTAGCGCCGAAACTATCGCGGCACTGCTGCTTCAGTGAGGCTCACGCCTCGCGCTGCTTCTGCATGCAGTATGAAAGCTCTAATCTTTTAACATGGACGCCCAAGAAACACGCTCTGCTCGCGCGCTGCTGACGCTTGCGGTGTGAAACAGGCGTAAGAGCCAATCGCAGCCTTTTCTGTTGAGCGCGTGACCAATCAAAGGGGTGTAAGAAAGAACTTGGTAGACAAGACTCAGAAAGCGAGCAGTATATTTATATTTGTTTATTTGCTATAAATGCTCGTGTTGTTTAAAGGTACAGTTTATATATCTGACTGTTTGTATTAAAGGACAAACTTGTTTTACAAATAGTATATAAATATATTTATACATTTTAATACAAGAATTGCTGTGCTGTGAAGAAAATATAAAACTGTGTCTGGAAAGAATCGTCAATGCACCGTGATGCACCGAGATATCGAATTGAACCGAATTGATGGCATGATAATCGTAACCGAACCGTGAGACCAGTGTAGGTTCACACCTCTACATTACTCATTATTTACTCTCCCTCAAGTGGTTCCTTTAAGAGTTTCTGTCTTCTGTCGAACACAACTGAATATATTCTGAAGAAAGCTGAAAACCATCGACTTCAATAGTAGGAAAAACTAATGGAAGTCAATGGTTACAGGTTTCCAGCATTCTTCAAAGTATCTTCTTTTTATGTTCAACCAAAGGAAGAAACTCAGACAGATTTGGAACAAGTAAAGGGCGAGTAAACGATGTCAGAATGTTCAGTTTGGGTGAATTGCGAGTTCATTATTAGTGTTACGATGAATTTAAATCAGAAGGTTTCATGAAATCCCAATGATCTCTATGCTATAATGATTATGGTCTGTGCTTCACCTTGCAGTGACCGGACGGTGAAGATCTGGCGTGCGAGAGGAAGTCTGGATGGATCTACAGATGTAGGCGACACCATGGAGGAGGGCGTCAGTAACTGATGCACTGTTTTACTACAGTAACCCAGCTGCCAAAGACATTTGCACTTTGACCCCCCCAGGAAAACCTGGATAACCAATCGAATTTGCTCACCACGATTCCGTTTTCCAGAGTTTATTGCTTCGATAGTGATGCCCCACAATTAGGCAAAGTCAACGTCACATGTTAAAAAAAAAAAGCTCTTTGTGCTTAAAATAACCCAGCAGCAGGGTTAATTCTAACAATCATGAAGATGGCACTGAAAACAGACCTGCTGACGTGGAGTTTGAGGAACCAGATCTTCTGTAGCGGGCTTCAGTTTTCCGGTTCTCGAAGACATTCTGGAGTGGTAGAGACGTTTGTGAAGGAGTCTGAGGGAATCTCACATAAACACAATACAGGTCATTTGTTCAGCTCAATAACGAAGGAAGGAATGGTTTGCATTAAGATAACAAAGCTAATTTATGCACTTTTTTTGGCATTGTGAACATACTTTGCATTATGACACATTTTCCCTCAAAACTTATTACTGTAATGAGAAAAAACATCTGAATATATTCATTCACTATACAAACAAAAAACTTATTATTCGTTGCTGGCTGCAATAATACTGATTGAAGAAATATATAAAACTAGAAATCATACATAATATAAATGTAGCATTTATAGCTGTGCCGAAAAATCAGCCGAGAAATCGCTTCTGAGCTTGGTTTTGAAAAGTAGACGCTGCTCTAGACTTGTTTTACAAGCAGGAGGCATTCTAGGATAGTTTAACAGCTGATGACGCCCTAGGCTAGCTTAAACATCAGATGGCGCTTCAAGCTAGTTATTAACAGCAGATGGCGCTCTAGGCTAGTTTTAATAGCAGACGGCACTCTAGGCTAATTTTAACAGCAGATGGCGCTCTAGGCTAGTTTGAACAGCAGATGGTGCTCTAGGCTAGTTTTAACAGCAGATGGCGCTCTAGGCTAGTTTTACCAGCAGATGGCACTCTAGGCTAGTTTTAACAGCAGATGGCGCTCTAGGCTAGTTTAAACAGCAGACGGCGCTCTAGGCTAGTTTTAACAGCAGACAGCGCTCTAGGCTAGTTTTAACAGCAGATGGCGCTCTGGGCTAGTTTAAACAGCAGACGACGCTCTAGGCTAGTTTTAACAGCAGATGGCGCTCTAGGCTAGTTTAAACAGCAGACGACGCTCTAGGCTAGTTTTAACAGCAGACAGCGCTCTAGGCTAGTTTTAACAGCAGATGGTGCTCTAGGCTAGTTTAAAGAGCAGACGATGCTCTAGGATAGTTTTAACATCAGACAGCGCTCTAGGCTAGTTTTAACAGCAGATGGCACTCTAAGCTAGTTTTAAGATCAGACAGCGTTCTAGGCTAGTCTTTAACAGCAGATGGCGCTCTAGGCTAGTTTTAACAGCAGATGGCGCTCTAGGCTAGTTTTTTAACAGCAGACAGTGCTCTAGGCTAGTTTTAACAGCAGACAGTGCTCTAGGCTAGTTTTAACAGCAGACAGCGCTCAAGGCTAGTGTTAACAGCAGACGGCGCTCTAAGCTAATTTTTAACAGTAGACCAGAGCGCCATCTGTTGTTGAAAAACTAGCTCAGAATCGATTCGAGAGAAAAGGGATGCAGAATCTCTCTTAAATGATTTTTGACACAGCTCTAGTGGCATTTATAGTAATGTAGATGTAATATATATTCAAACTTGCTTTTCAAATAGGTTCAAAATGCAAATGAATTAAGATTTGGCTTTCATTTCCTAAAGATATGACTGCTTATTTTGGATATTTCTGTGGTGTTGATTGTCTTCTCGCCTGACTGGAATCGCCACGACCTTAAACAAGCTCTGTATTTTGCCTAATCAAATTCATTAATCATATGATGACCAAATCATAAAGACATTTTCACATCACACACAGTATATATTATATCAGTGTAGACCATAACAATATAGAAGCTCGCGTATGGCTCTCCTCACTTGTTCTGTGTTGTTGTCAGTCCATTAACACTTTTCTGCTGAAATCTCCTGTGTCTGCACCTATTGGTTCTGTGTAGTGTTCACATTAATGCACTAGATACTGTACTGTATATATATATTTATATTCACACACCGTACTGTGTCGTGAGAGGAGATTTACTCGTGCCTGAACCACTTATCTATGTAGAGCAGTGCTTTTCTCCACTAAATGTGCTAGTTTACATGTCAGAATGTCTGGCGGCGCTGCACTCAATGAAACAAACATCCGAAGACGGACTGGAAAGCTTTTGTAAGCAGTTGTTTAAAGCTCTTAGTTTTCTGGCCACACTCCTGCCTTCTGTATTTCTGACTGACTCCGAGCTTTAGTTGTCAACACAATGTTAGCCGATAGTGATTTGAATGTCAGATGTCAACTAAATTAAACGTCATCTGTCAAAAACCCACTCTGGAAGTGCAGCTGTGTTCATTAAATGCAAAAGCTGATTATTACATTAATATTTAAAGCGGAGGGTGACGAGAGCTGTCTGACTCTGAAAAGTTATGCTCCATAAACAAGCAGTTCATGCAGCTCTCTATGATCTTGTGCTTTATGTAAATTGCAACCCAGGCTCATTCTAAAAACGTACCCCTACATACATTTCTGGGGAGTGGCCAATATGTCCCAGGAGGTACGTTTTTTTGCAGTTTTTATTTTTGCAAATCCACTAGAGGCCGCTGTGTACGCTTTATGGGATCTCAAAATTCTCTCACGAATGCCATTTACAACTGCTGTTCTCACATAAATCCCAGAGGCCACTGACTGACTGACCGACCAAATATCCCCACCCACTCCCTTCCCTAAACCCAACCAACAGTGTTTTAAAATGCACCGATTGACCAGTGCCCACTCCCTTCCCTAAACCCAACCAACAGTGTTTTAAAATGCACCAAGTGACCAGTGCTTACTCCCTTCCCTAAACCCAACCAATAGTGTTTTCAAAAGCACCAATTGACCAGTGCCCACTCTTTTTCCTAAATCAACTGACAGTGTTTTAAAAAGCACCGATTGACCCGCCCACCCAGTTCCCTAAACCCAACTGATAGTGTTTTGAAAAGCACAGATTGACCCACCCACTCCTTCCCTAAACCCAACTGACAGTGTTTTCAAAAGCACCGATTGACCCGCCCACCTAGTTCCCTAAACCCAACTGACAGTGTTTTCAAAAGCACCAATTGACCCGCCCACCCAGTTCCCTAAACCCAATCAATAGTGTTTTATAAAAAACACAGATTGACCTGCCCACTCCTTCACTAAACCCAACTGACAGTGTTTTCAAAAGCACCGATTGACCCATCCAACCACTTCCCTAAACCCAACTGACAGTATTTTGAAAATCACTGATTGACCCGCCCACTCACTTTCCTAAACCCAACAATAGTGTTTTGAAAAGCACAGGTTGACCCACCCACCTACTTCTCTAAACCCAACCAATAGTGTTTCGAAAAGCATCGATTGACCCGCTCACCCACATCCCTAACCCAACCAACAGTGTTTTAAAAAGCAATCCAGAAAAAGAAATGCCCTTGCCTGATTTTTACCACATTTTTTAGATCTTACCACATTCTCACCGTTATTTACTTGTTTATTGTATTTTATTTTTTGTCTTACCTGCTTTCTGGAACTATTCTTCGCCGTACTTAAACCCCATCGTGGCAGTCAACTCCTCACTGCATCTCAAGTACGCCGACGTACATGGCGAGCTACTGGACAAACTGGTAACAGCGGGAAAGCTGTCCATATGGAGGTACATGGTCAGCTGGTAGTGTGAAAAGTATTGGCATGAAACCGCCCCATAGCATTCGTTTTATAGACTAAATGCAGCCATACGTAGCTCTGACTGCGTTTTCAGAATGAGCCTATGATGGTAAACTGGACGATGTATGGAAAACTGGTTTCAATTTTTTCAGTAGCATGGCGAGAAGATTGCGGTGAACAGACCCTGAAATTCAAACAAACTGTAAAAGCATACAGGGAACATCTAGCCAAAGATCTAAGCTGGAATATCTTTAACTCCCACCTCCAGAGGAGCTGTTTCTTCATTCTGCGGGAGGCTGGAGATTTGGAGTCCAAGGGGTGCAGTTCAAAGAAATGATTGCTATAAAGTTATTGGTGCTTACTGTGAGGGCAATTTAAGAAAATGTTGTTGGACACCAATGGTGAGTGAAGCCTCAAGTCTTTCATCTTTGGTTAACTAAATATTACCATTTCATGAGTGTGCCTGCTCATTCAGGCATGATAAATAATGGTAAACAAACTTGGCTTGCTGTCCTTAAGGGAAGTTTGTACCTTCTGTTCTTGCTCATCTTGTTCAAACCCACTATGAGAGTACGTCTGAGGAGTAAAACTGAGCGAACAAGGGAAGGTGGAGGGATGTCAGAAAAAAAAAATGTCAACTGGGAACAGTTCTGCCTCTTAAAGTCTGCATGAATCAGAAAGCTGTGGCTTTTTTCTTTCATATTGTGACGCAGTTACTAGAGAAACTGAATATTAAATGAGAAAACAGTAGGCGTGGCTTGTTTTTTCTACTCTGTCAGCTGATTGAATGTAGTAAAGTAGGTGTTTTTATTCAGAAAGATGGGGAAAAGGGTTTGGGGAGAGTTATTACAACTTAACAGACTCCTCCTCCTCACCATTACTGTTTGCTATCAAAACTGACAGCTGGAGGGGGCGTGGTTAAGTATGTTAGCCACGCCCAATACCTCTGACAGGTGTGAGCACACTGTGGTCATTAAGAAATAGACATGAGCTGCGTCCGAAATCACATACTTCAATACTATATAGTACGCTAAAAACAGTATGCAAGAAGTACCCGGATGACTTACTACTTCTGGAAGGATTCTGAAGTGTGCATTCGATGCTATCCCATGATATGCATGTCCCATGACAAAATGACGGATGCAATAAGTCCGACTTCCATTCATACTACTCACATTCATACTACATAGAGCGCACTTTTCTAACGGTCAGGTAGTACATTTATATTCAAATGCAGTACCTACTGAGTAGGCGATTTCGAACGCAGCCATTGTCAGAAGCTATAGTCAGACTGTGGCATTTAATCAATGCTTAATTGGTACTAATGACCAATAGTGTACTAAGAAAATTGTCCCCATGCCATTACACCAGCAGCAGAAGCCTAAACTGTTGACACAAGGCAGGACGGATTTGTGCTTTCATGCTGACCCTATCATCTAAATGTTGCAGAAGAAATCAAGAATCTGAATCTTCTACAGTACAATTTTGGTGAGTCAATATTTGTCTATTTTTGTGTGAATTTCTAACTCCAGTTGTCAGTTTACAGTTCAATAGTGTCACTGGTATGGTTCTTCTTCTTCATCATCTTTTTCTTAATCTTTTTCTTCTCGTTCTTAAGCCGCACTTTTTACTCCATAGACTTCCATTCATACACATGCGAATGCTGCAGACCGGAAACGTAAGCTCTTGCGACAAGGTTCAGAGTTTGCTGCGTTGAAAAAGTTCAAGCTTGGTGAACTCTGACCTGCGCAATCGCATCACGTAATTGCGTGAGACCAATCGAACATGACCTCTCTGTACCGAAATTTAAAATATAGATCAATCGCTCGCTTTTTTTAAATGTCTAATCATCTTGTTTAATCCTGCCCCTTTTTCGCAGCGCCGTACAACACAACAGGTCCAACCTTGAGGCAGATGGGCTACAGCAGCAGAAGACCACACCGGGTGCCACTCCTGTCAGCTAAGAACAGGAAACTGAGGCTACAATTCACACAGGCTCACCAAAACTGGACAATAGAAGATTTGAGAAACGTTGCCTGGTCTGATGAGTCTCCATTTCTGCTGCAACATTAGGAGGGTCGGGTCAGAATTTGGCATCAACAACATGAAAGCATGGATCCATTCTGCCTTGTATCAACAGGTTAGCCTATCTGAGTATTGTTGCTGCTCATGTCCATCCCTTTATGACCACAGTGTACTCATCTTCTGAAAGACTGCTTTCTTGAACATGACAATGTGTTCACTGTACTCAAATGGCCTCCACAGTCACCAGATATCAAGCACCTTTGGGATGTGGTGGAACGGGAGATTTGCAACATAGATGTGCAGCCGACAAATCTGCATCAACTGCATGATGATATCACATCAATATGGAGCAAAATCTCAGAGGAATATTTCCAGTACCCTATTGAATCTATGCCACGAAGGATTAAGGCTGTTTTGAAGGCAAAAATGGGTCCAACCTGGTAATAGTAAAGTGTACCTAAAAAAGTGGCCGGTGAGTGTGTGTATGTATGTATATGTATATATATATATATATATAAATAAATATATATATATATATATATATATATATATATATATATATATATATACACACGCACACACACTGTGCGTGTATAATCACACTGTCTCTTTAAATAAAGCACCACTAACATGGGCCACAAGAGTGCAGCACCACAATTAATGTACGCTCCTCATCATCATCACAGCTGACTGTAATTCATGCTCATTTCTACAACAATCCCAGTATCTGCTCCATGTGTGTGTTTTGCAGGTATTAGGTGAGGTAAAGCGTGGCTCAGTGAGATCTCTATTCTGTAGTTTGACAAGTTCTTTTGTCATCTGGAAGTTTTAATGTGTGTGATCCATCAGTCTGTCCTTCACTTCACTGAATATGATGAAGTTTCACACCTGGACTCTCAATGCCGACAGAAATAACTGCATCATAATCGCCATGGCTTCCTGCTCCGTGACACGAGGCACTTAATACAAGCACAGAAACCACAGTGAAATATTTATCATCTCCAGCTGACTCTGACAAATATTCTCTTTTAAAAGGGAAACTTTCTTTATGTGCGGCCGCGGATGTCAAAACACAGACACAAGCAGACATCTCATTGTCGTCTCTCAATGGACCGCGTTAATTATTAATGTGTAAAGTATAAAGGAGTTGACGTGAAATGCCACAGCGTGTCAGCAGGACCGCGCAGCCTGACATGCTCCTCTGCAAAACAGAATTTATTAATATATTTTATTAGGACTACACAAAAGTTTGTTCGTCTCCTATTGTATTATTGAAGAGACTGCCTAGGTATGACTTTAAACTTTCATTTCCAGTACAGGCTTCATAGTTTAAAGGACACGCTACTGTAAAAACTTCAGTGTTGTTACGATTTCTCAATATTTATTTTTAAACAAGCTTCTTCTGATGCCGAGGGTACATCGATTTCATAAAACAGTGAAACAGTAAGAGCATAGCAGTGTAATATCACTCACTAGCAACACTACCCAAAACAGCACTCTAAGCAACAAACAGGGTACCCTAGCAACCACACAAAATACCTTAGCAACCAACCACACAGAGCTCTATCAAAACACCTTGCATAGTAACTATCTGAAATATTCCATCAATTCAATAACACATACTAACAACTGCATAGCAACCATGCAGAACTTAACAACCGCATGAAATACCGTAAGTCCTTAGCCACCAACCACCAGAACATCTAACAATTAGCAGTGTCTGAACATGCTAGTAAAGCAGTAATAAAAACTAGCGACTGTATAACAACACTACTACCAACCATAGCAGCCATACTAGCATACTAGCAGCCATACTTATCGGCTAACACAATACTAGCAAAACTAGCAGACATACTTATCAGCTAACACAATACTAGCAAAACTAGCAATACTAGCAGCCATACTTAATTCTTATTAGCTAACACAA
>CAIGQZ010032523.1:1801953-1829216 GCA_903798205.1 Danio tinwini
ACTAGCAGCCATACTTAATTCCTATTAGCTAACACAATACTAGCAACTAGCAAAACTAGCAGCCATACTTAATTCCTATTAGCTAACACAATACTAGCAACTAGCAAAACTAGCAGTCATACTTAATTCCTATTAGCTAACACAATACTAGCAACTAGCAATACTAGCAGGCATACTTGATTCTTATTAGCCAACACAATACTAGCAAAACTAGCAATACTAGCAGCCATACTTGATTCTTATTAGCTAACACAATACTAGCAATACTAGAACTTGAACCGAATAAACTAAATTGTCCACAATGAGTGTGTATGGATGTTTCCCAGTACTGGGTTGCAGCCGGAAGAGCATCCGCTGTGTAAAACATACGCTGGAATAGTTGGTGGTTCATTCCGCTGTGGCGACCGCTAATAAATAAGGGACTAAGACGAAGGAAAAAATCAATGAATGTACAGTATAAGAAGCTGGCATAGTAATGTTTATGCTGTATGTTTACTTAACAGTGAAGAGTATCGGCATGTTTATGATGACTCACTGGGCGACGCAGTGGCGCAGTTGCCGTTTCTGTTTGGAGTTGGCATGTTCTCCCCGCATTTCCTCTGGGTGCTTTGGTTTCCCCCACAGTCCAAAGATATGTGGTAGAGGTAAATTGGGTAGGCTAAATTGTCCGTAGTGAATAAGTGTGTGTGGATGTTTCCTAGAGATGGTAAGGGCATCCGCTGCGTAAAAACCAGAATCAGAAAGAGCTTTATTGCCAGGTATGTTCACACATACGAGGAATTTGTTTTCGTGACAGAGCTTCTACAGTGCAACAGAATTACAAAGGACTAAAAAAAAACATAATAAATATATTTTAAAAAGTAGTGAATGCAATATACAAATTGACAAGTGTATGTACAGGTGTATTACTATATACAACATAATATGTGCAGGCGTTATGTGCAAATTGGCATGTAAAGTGTGCTGTTAAATAAGTGTATGTGTGCATAAAAAAAAGTGTATAGCAGGTAGTGATGTTGGTTCCACAATTATTATCATCATCAAGTGTTCATGAGATGGATTGCCTGAGGGAAGAAACTGTTTCTGTGTCGGGCTGTTTTGGTGCGCAGTGCTCTGTAGCGTCAACCAGAAGGTAAAAGTTCAAAGAGGCAGTGTGCTGGGTGTGAGAGGTCCAGAGTGATTTTAGCAGCCCTTCTGCTCGCTCTGGATAAGTACAGTTCTTGGGGAGTAGGGAGGGTTGTACCAATGATTCGCTCAGCAGTCCAAACTATTCGACGTAGTCTTCGGAGGTCGGATTTGGTAGCTGAGCTAAACCAGACAGTTATTGAAGTGCAGATGACTGATTCAATGATGGAGGTGTAGAACTGTTTCAGCAGCTCCTTTGGGAGGTTGAACTTCCTCAGCTGACGAAGAAAGTACAGCCTCTGTTGAGCTTTTTTGACAATGGAGTCAATGTGAGTGTCCCACTTCAGATCCTGAGAGATGGTGGTGCCCAGGAACCTGAATGACTCCACTGCTGCCACAATGCTGTCCATGATGCTCAGTGGGGGGAGAGCAGGGGGGTTTCTCCTGAAGTCCACTATCATCTCCACTGTTTTGAGCGTGTTCAGCTCCAGGTTGTTGTCACTGCACCAGACAGCCAACTCCTTAACCTCCTGTCTGTAAGCAGACTCGTCACCGTCCTGAATGAGGCCGATAAGTGTGGTGTCGTCTGCAAACTTTAGGAGCTTGACAGAGGAGTCTTTCGAAGAGCAGTCATTCGTGTACAGGGAGAAGAGCAGTGGGGAGAGGACACACCCCTGGGGGGCGCCAGTGCAGACGGCATACAAAGAACGGCATATAAAGAACAAACAACAGGTAAATATATGGAGTATTTTTTGAAGAAATGTTATATAATTATCACCTTATTAATGAATTAATTAAATAGATAAAATTAAAGTTTGAAGTTATTGCAATGGGGGCAGCGTGGTGGTGCAGTAAGTAGAGCTGTGGCCTCACAGCAAGAAGGTTGCTGGTTCGAGCCTCAGCTGGGTCAGTTGGTTTTTCTGTGTGGAGTTTGCATATTCTCCACGTGATGGCGTGGGTTTCCTCCGGGTGCTCCGGTTTCCCGCACAAGTCCAAACACATGCGCTACAGAGGAATTGGGTAAGCTTGTCTGTAGTGTATATGTGTGAGTGTTTTCCAGTGATGAGTTGCAGCTTGAAGGGCATCCGCTGCGTAAAACATATGCTGGATAAGTTGGCGGTTCATTCTGCTGTGGGGACCCCATGTTATTAAAGGGACTAAGCCGAAAAGAGAATGAAAGAATGAACGTTATAAAAAAACTGGCTGCCATTGACTTTCACAGTAGGAAAAAATAAGTCAGTTGCCAGTTTTTCAACATTCTTCAAAATATATACTTTTTTTTGTGCAATGGAAGAAACTCAAACAAGTTTGGAGAGTAAAGGATAAAAGATTAAAAGAGTATATACGCACTCCTGACCACCCGCATCAAAACATACTAGTAATTTATAGAAAATACTATACAGTAGTCAACATTTAAAGTGAATCATCGCCTTTCTTGTTGATCAAATTACCTTCCTGCTGTTTAAAATTCAATAGAATTACCACAAGAGCTTAAAGTACCTAACTATGTACTGTGTGGTTCAAAACACTATAGTATTTACTATAAATCAGGGTAATGTGAACATAGTTGACAAACGATCTGTTTTTAAGTGAGAATATCTTATTATTTTTGATTTAGCTATTTACAGACATAAACAGAAATTACATGTACAGTAGAAACACTCCTCATGACTAGGCCCACACGAAATCTGCGCGCGCAGAATTACGCAGATTTTTAGCCCATCATTAATTCTGTTTATTTACTTAAAGTTAACTATTTACAATTAATCTAATTGGATTTGCATTATAAACATTAAATACAAGTTAAAAAGAAATTATTTTTTATTTAACATATTAAGGTTTTAGTTATGATACTTCCAAAATAATTCAGCAGAAATCCGCAGATTTTTACCAAAATTCTCAGCAGAAATAGCAAAAACCGTCCGCAGATTCCGTCTGGCCTTACTCATGACTATAAATGTCCTATAAATTAAATAAAAAAATTACTAATATTTTATATAAAACATTTTATTTCATTCAGGAGTGTATACACACTCCTGACCGACCACATCAAAACATAGCCTACTTTATAAAACAGGGGTGTCCAAACTCGGTCCTGGAGGGCCGGTGTCCTGCATAGTTTGGCTCCAACTTCCTTCAACAGACTTGCCTGGATGTTTCTAGTATACATAGAAAGAGCTTGATTAGCTGGTTCAGGTGTGTTTAATTGGGGTTGAAACTAAAATATGCAGGACACCGGCCCTCCAGGTCGGAGTTTGTACACCCCTGTTATAGAAAATACTATATAGTCAACATCTGAAGTGGATCATCACCTTTCTTGTCGTTAAAAATGACCTTCTTGTCAATTGAAATTACATTAACAGCTTAATTACGGTGCTATTTAGTATTATCATTATAGCATAAAATATTTCGCAAAACACTATAGTATTTACATGTGGGCATAGTTGACAAACAATCTGTGTGTTTAAGTGAGAATATTTACCTCATAACTCCACATGGCCAACGTTCCCGTCACAGTATTTTGGATACAGACATAAACAGAAACGACATTAACAATATAAAACAGGAATTACATTCACAGCAGAAAACAGACATGTCGTTTATAAAACAGAAATGACATTTACAGTAGAAACACTCATGACTGTATCTGTGGGGACGTTCACACATCTCGCGCGCCCCCGTGACGTCGCGTGTGAAGCGCCCTTCACTAACACACACACACTCACGGATCGGAGGAGTGAAGGATGATCTCGGTTAGTCTCCGCTGCACTCCTCCGGAATCATGTCCACGTTAACCGGCGGTTTCCTCAACATGGCGAGTCTGGCGGATTTCGAGCCGCTCGCCGCCGTGATTCCCGCCACTAAAGTTGAGATCACCGTGTCGTGCAGGTGAGTGACGCGCGTGGCCGTTTAACGGCACTCCAAATACAATAGCGTCTGTATCAGCGTTTTTTTTCATGATAGCTAAATATTTGAATTAATTTTGCTTGTTTTAAATGTCGGCTTTTGCTTTATATGCAATTTTTATTATGTGAGGTGCCTCATTTATCCATTTTTTCTGTTGTTCCCGCGCTTTGCTTGCAAAATAATTAGCAAAACAATTAGCACGTGCTGATATTATAAGAAACGTCAGCCGTGAAAGGTGGTTTAGTGATGTGTCAGAAGCAATAACACGTTTTTATTATAGATGTATTTAATGGGCTTAACGTTTAATTATGTAAATATCCTTTTGTAATTGTAAAATGCCTTATAAATAGTCACTATGTGGTTAATTTTGACATTAAAGAGATAGTTTACCCCCCAAAAAATGAACATTAATTCAACATGTACTCACTCTTATGTGATTTATGATTTTTTGTTTTTCTGTTGGACACAAAAGAAGGTATTTTGGAGAATGTTTCCTATAAGATGACCTATTCGGTATACTAAAACTATGGAAGTCAATGATTACTGGTTTCCAACATTCTTCAAATTATCTTCTTTTGTGTTTAACAGAAAAAAGTAACCTATAAATCACTTGAGGGCATGTGTACATGTTTATTTTTTGGGTGAACTATATCTCTGTCAGGTGTGTTATGTGGATTTATGAATGCATAGATTTACATGCGTGTTCATATGTGCTGGATTTATGATGCATGCCATCAGACAGCTCTATATTGCATAATAGCAAGAGTTGAGCTGTTTCGATCTGAATCTGAATCAGTCGCTTTTGTTCAAAGCACACAATGTATGTGTATTTATATGTAAAACACGGTTCATCTTTCATTATTAAGATGCAACATTACTCACACCTGAGAGATGTGTTTTCTGAGAGAGAGAGAGAGGGAGAAGCTCCTATCTGTAAATGAGCTCTGGGCCACTTTTGATTATGTGGCGGTTTCAGAGAGGAGACATTCAGATTCAGAAAACATCAGAGGAAAAATGATTTGTGAATGTAATCAAATGCTCAAATTCAAATTAGTCCAATGCTTCTGAATTTTGTGCATTTATAAACAATGTTGAAATGTAGCTGATGCTGACAGGAATTTACTGCAGTGATACTTAAATATTTTAGAAGAATGGTGTTGACAACTGTATAGAAAATAATACAAATAAATAAATATATGTAAAAAAAGAATTATAAGAATTTAAGGATATTTTACCATTAAAAGATAATCATACATTTTTAAGAGAAATTTAATTGTTTATATATATATCAAGCATTATATATATATATATATATATATATAATTTTTTCAGCTTTAAAGGATTTTATATATATTGGGATATTTTTATTTACTGTATTTTCTACATGTTTTCATACATATAAACATTTTTGAATGACAGTTTACCGTAATATATATGTATTGTCTTGTGAAAACATACATTTGTAAACAGAAATGATTAGTTAAATCACGGTTTTTAATTTGTAAAAGGATTTGTCAAGTCATTCATATAAAATAGTTTATTAGTAACTGTATTTTCTTCATGTTTTCATACTTAAAATATATATTTTGAATGACATCAATAAAAGGGGCGTCATGGTGGCGCAGTGGGTAGCACGATCACCTCACAGCAAGAATGTCGCTGGTTCGAGCACTAGCTGGGTCAGTTGGCGTTTCTGTGTGGAGTTTGCGTGTTCTCCCCGTGTTGGTGTGGGTTTCCTCAGGGTGCTCCGGTTTCCCCCACAAGTCCAAACACGTGCGGTACAGGTGAATTTAATAAACTAAATTGACCGTAATGTATGTGTGTGAATGAGTGTTGGGTATATGGGTGTTTAAGTTAAGGATAAGTTGGTGGTTCATTCCGCTGTGGCGACCCCAGATTAATAAACAGACTAAGCCGAAATGAAAATGAATAAATGAATAACCATAAAAGATCTTTGCCTTGTTGTTTTTAACATAAATTAAAACATTTTAATTATGTAAAATATCTTTTCTTCAGGCATTACTGCATGGTTTTTAACTTTATTGTCCTTATTTTCTAATACAATTAAAGCGATATATATATATATATGAGCAACTCCAGCATTATGGATGTGACATTTTCAGTAAAAACTCAAAACAAAAATATATATATTGTGTGTGTGTGTGTATATATATATATATATATATATTTTATTTATTTTTTTTTATTATTTATTTATTTATTTATTAATTGTAAAACATAGAAAGTGATTTAGATTAAAATTGTACATAATTTGCATATTAAATACAGTTGACCAAACACTTATAAATACTTTTTAAAGCTAGATTAGAATACTTTTAATAATTTTCTAACACTTAACTCAGATATTTAATGTTAATTAATTATTATAAATATGTTTTTTATTAGGTAGGTGAAATACACATATCCCAATTCATTCCCAGTCAGTAGATATATTTTCAGCTGTTAAGCGGTTTGCTCTTCCTGACTGACTGATCCTGCGTTCCTGATTCTGACTGACAGCTGATCTGAAATCAATCTCTCCTGTCGTGATTTTTAAAAAGCGTCTCTTTTAGGCAGGCAGACCTCAGACACACAGGCTTTCACTTCAGTGCATTCAGACCAAACACGTCAATGAGTCGATGTGAAGCTCGCCCCTCAAACGCTGTTCACCTGTGTGTGTTTGTGTGTGTGTGTGTGTGTGTGTTTGTGTGTGTGTGTGTGTGTGTGTGTTTGCATTTACAGATTAACAGCAAACATGGTTTCTGTGAATAAAACATCAGTCAAAATGACACACTGAATAAAGTGGACACATTTAATAGAAAAGGGATAAATGCAGCACTGCAGACTGTTAACTGAGGTAAAAAAAATATATAAAAAATTATATTTTCAAAATATGTACACTGGGCAGCATGGTGGCTCAGTGGTTAGCACTGTGGCCTCACAGCTAGAAGGTCACTGGTTTGAGTCTCGACTGGGCCAGTTGGCATTTCTGTGTGGAGTTTGCATGTTCTCCCTGTGTTGGAGTGGGTTTAGTTCGGGTGCTCCGTTTTCCCCACAGTCCAAACAAATGCGCTATAGGGAAATTGATGAAATAAATTGGCCGTAGTGTATGAGTGTGTGTGAATGAGTGTGTGGATGTTTCCCAGTACTGGGTTGCAGCTGGAAGGTTATCCGGTGAGTGCTGGAATAGTTGGCGGTTTATTCTGCTGTGGTGACCCCTGAAATAAAGACCCCTGAAGAAAAATTAATTATAGAGATTATAATGCAATTATTTTGTACTAAAAATATTTATGAATCAAAAGTATTAATCAAATATGCTATTATATATATATTTAGCAATGCTATATGATGCCGGCGTCATGCTTTGAGACAGCATATCTTCCATTACATTAAAATTATTATTTACATTAAAATATTTGTTTACAAAAGATGCAATAAATGCACTGTTAAAACTATTTTTTACAGGATATACAAGAGTTACTTTATTCAGAAGAGATGCTGCTTATTTTCTACTTTTTATCTAAAAAGCACAGAAAATCATTTATGTTGTTTCCAAAAGTGCAGGTTATTTATTTTCACTTTTTTATAAGAAAAAACTGACTGTTGGCTTTAGGCAATGTGTGTTTTAATTTCAGTTGATCAACATTGATGTTCAATAAATAATCATAGATAGCTGATAGTGTGTGTGTTTCCTTCAATTATTTTAAAATCAAGTAATGCATCCTTCATTCAGATCTAACAGGTGAGCTTATTTAACTGTACAAAGCCTGTCAGTGAACTATGAAGGCAAAATATATATATTTATAAAAATCAAATAATCGTTCATTAATCGTAATTGAGTCAAAATGTTCAGTTAATCAAGGTTTTGATTTTAGGCCAAATCGACCAACCCTACACTACGGCCAATTTAGTTTCTTCAATTCCACTATCGTGCATGTGTTTGGACTGTGGGGGAACCAGAGAACACGAGGAGAACTCCACACAGAAACGCCAACTGACCCAGCCGAGGCTCGAACCAGTGACCTTTTTTCTGTGAGGCGAACGTGCTACCCACTGCGTCGCCCCACCTTCGTAATATTTATATTATTTGCTAAATAATAACCTCATGTGGAACTCTGAATCCGCCTCTCATTTCGGATACTGTCCACTGGAGGTCGCATTTTGTCACAAGTGCATGCTTTGAGAGCCTTTCTGAATAAATGAATGAAATATGCTGTTTTCCATCAAGGCAACCATGTAATATAATTGGCTAAGCTGGCATTTGGGAGGGTTAAATGACCAAAACAAGGACAGCCGTTCCGGCACATGACGCACATTTTCAAGGCAGATTATCTGACTTAAGCATTGTTTTTCAGATAAACAAGAATATTCACTTAGCATTAAATATCTGCACACATATTACGGTATTTTCATGCTTTAGAAGAGTCAAAAACTTTGATACAGCACCTTTAGCATCATTTAGAATCAATATCGACTTCATGTGTTATCAATACTGTCAGTTCCGATGGCTTGATTTGCTGGTCAATGCAGTGTTTACCGTGGACTCTGACTTTAAACCTCCCGGTGGGCTCGTCCTCATTAGTGCTGCTAAACTTTATCACACTTCACGCTTTAATTACACTCCTCATGAATTATTCCTCTGTGTTTTACCATCATGTTCTAAATATGAATGCGGAGCAGCTCCGGAAGACGATCAGGGATAAACATTAATTAAACTGATGAGAGGACAGCGCGTGTTGGCTGTGTTTATGAGCGCGTGTGCTGGGAGCTGAAATGGGAATATGCTGTTTTGTGTGGGAAGAAAACGCCGGCGTAAATGTTTGATGAGGAGCTTTTCCTCCACTTCAGGGTGGCTGTAATGGCCGACTCGGCTGATCTCTGGTGGCACATGCATCTGCAGTGTGGAGAAAGTAGAGCTGGAAAACTGTAGATAAAAAAAAAATCATGATCGCGAATGTTTTGGTCAATTTTGTAATCAGCGTTATTTAAAGTGGTTATGAGTGGAGCACATGACTAAAACTTTTAAGTTATATACAGTTGAAGAATTATTTGCCCATCTGTATATATTTTCCCCAATTTCTGTTTAACAGATTTTTTTTCAACACATTTCTAAACATAATAGTTTTATTAACTCATTTCTAATACCTGATTTCTTTTATCTTTGCCATGATGACAGCACATAATATTTGACTAGATATTCTTTAAGATACTAGTATTCAGCTTAAAGTGAAATTTAAAGGCTTAACTGGGTTAATTAGGCAAGTAATATTGATGATAAAGGCTTATAATATTGGCCATAAATTGTTTAAAAAACTGCTTTTATTCTAGCCGAAATAAAACAAATGAGACTTTCTCCAGAAGAAAAAATATTATAGGAAACATGTGAAATTTTCCTTGCTCTGTTAAACATAATTTGAGAAATATTTGAAAAAGAAAGAGGAGGGCTAATAATTTTGACTTCAACTCTCTATATATACAGTATAAACAGTGCATCCAGAAAGTATTGATAGCGCTTCACTTTTTCAAACTAGACAAAGGAAACCGCGTTGTGGTGTCTCTGACAACAGATAACAAGACTCGGCACTGGAGTGAGTGTGTGTGCTGCTTATGTACTGTGTGTAATCAGTCTTTGACAAGCCTCCGGTGGATGTGTGCAATCAGTTAGGATGAGGAATATGTGTGTGTGATTGGAGTGCATGCATGGAGTTGTAGTTCATTTGTCCATGCATGTTAACCAGCGATCTATGAAGAGAAGATCGCTGGTGATCGTGACAGAAATTAAGCTAACTTGGTTTTTACAAATGTAAGTGTATTGAACATTAAACAATTAAGTTGTCCCCCAAGAATTGTGTTGTCTCAGCTTATTTTAAATAAGTAGTCTGAACAAACAAATTAATAGGATATGAACTGTTTATTAGCACCATATATGGACTTATTGTACAGCACATGGACATGACCTCAATCATTTTTTGATGATGCGATATATATCGCCCATACATAAAAAACAATTCTAAAAAAATATTCTATTCTTCTAAAAACATTTTAGCTGATTGTGCAACATCTCTATCTCTACTGGAGGTGTCAGTATGGTTAAAAACACTACAGTATTTACTATAAATTACTATAGTATATTGTGATGTGGGTGTCTGACAGCTAAATATAAATCTGGTAGCAGATATCGCAGCCTCTGCTACTCTTTACCTTGCACTTTTATGTTAAGATTTATTGTTATTTATTTAGGATATAAATTTTTCAGCCTGATCTCACGAGAAAACGTAAGTATTTTACGTTTTGCCAGTTTAGTGGCTAATTCGTACGAATTCGTACGATTTTAAAAAGGAGGCGTGGCACCCCACCCCTAACCCCAACCATCATTGGATGATGAGCAAATCGTACCTATTTGTACTAATTAGATCGTATGAATTCATACGAGTTAGCCACTAAATCAAAAAGTTACGAATTGCTGTGAGATTGTGTTGGAATTTTTTCACATTCTGATTCTCTGCCTGGTTATTAAATAGTTAAAATGACTATAATTAAATGAATTATTCTTAAGAATAAAATATGATGTGCTCTTTGGAAGAGTGACCTTGCATTGTGGTGATATTATATTGTTATTCTGCTATTTTATAATAAGTGGCTTAAAATGGTCTTAAAATGACAATATTGTTTATTGCAATATATTTTGGTGCAATAAATCCTTTAACAAAAATAGATATCTAATAGCCTAATTCTGCCCAATACTTTTACCTCAATATCTCTTAATAAGCAGCTAATTAGTCATTTATTGAGCTAAAAGTCTTAGTTAATGGCTTGTTAATATTGTGAATTGTAGAGTTAAATATACCCGTATTTTCAGATGATGCTGTAGTCCTTTTCAGATAATTAACAATCTGATAATACTGTCTACAGCAACCCTGGACCATATCTCCTGTTCTGTTTCTTCAGGCATACTGTAGTAGAGAGATTTTAATAACCTTGTGTAATCTTGTTTTATTTTCCCCTCGCATCTGCTGTTCATGTTTTGTGTGCAAGGCAGATTGCCTCAAAAATGTGGACTATGCAACTTAACTTAATTGACCATTGTAGAGGCGTATAGATCTACAGTAGACCCTGGAACGCAAAAACATTCATAAGAGTCAATTATGGGAATTTGAGATTCAAACATCATCTGAAAGCTGAATAAATAAAATGCTGAATAAGCTTTTCAATTGATGTATGGTTTGTTAGAACAGGACAAAACTTGGCTGAGATGTGACTATTTGGATATCTGAGGGTTAAAAAAAAATCAAAATGGACCCTTTTCACAAGCGTGTTATGACGTGGTTAAGGGTCATCAGCATCTAAAATCCTTTAAAGTTTTTAATATTTAGATTTTTTTAAAATGTATGAACATTTATATGTATTTTTGTGTGTATTATATCATCTTTGCTTTAAATGCCAAAAAATAGTTTATCGCTTGTGCAAGGCTTTTTTTAATGGCTCGTTTCCACTGACTGGTACAGTATAGTACGGTACGGGTCACCTTTATCAGGCTTGCGTTTCCACTGCTAAAAGGGTACCAATGGTACTCTTTTGATGAGCGTGGTGTACGACAGAAAGTTGCAGTCAATGTCATTTTCGCTCAAGAAAATGTCTACAGTAAAGCTGTACAGGTCGCTCACATATCATATGAGAAGCACTGCTCACAAAACAGATGCTTTACACACATTAATACTGGTGTATAAATGTTTATTACTAACTTTACTATGAACATGAGTTGATTATAACTGCAGATCAATGACAGTGCCAAATAGCCTACTGTAACATCTGCAATTATATAAAATAAATAAATAAATGAACATATATGAACACATACAGACCCTTACAGTCTCAGATATGTTACCTCTTACAGAAAAACTACACACAGCAGACATTTGGTCCTTATTTAGGTTCAAAACAACAGGAAGTATAGCCCACAGTCAGCAAACCTCTCATGATTAAATGTGTCTGTAATCTTCAGCAGCACGTGTAGCCTCTTGTTAGTGTAATTCCATCATCTTGAGTTCATAATAGTCCAAAAGGTGATGATAATAGTTAGTTTGCTAAAATAAAAAAGTGCTCCTTTTTTCCGGCTTCTCCTTTTGTTTTTTGGCTCGTCACTCTCGCGTTTGTCAGTTTCTGACAGGATCAGGTTTCAAAAGCATGTCAATAATCAGCTCAAGAAGTTTGTTATTTCAAATATAGACGCGCGGCGAGCGCAAGCAAGAAAGCGAAACCACTCGCGCTTTAGACTGGCTCGTAAAAAACTATGGGGCACAGGGTAAAAGCTGTTCTTCTTTTTGGCTTTGTGGCTGTTCATCAAGACGACAACAAGGTTCGTTTGAGCCCAGGTCGAACAGGGCTTGTTATTATATGTATATATCATTACGCTGTAACCAATAGCATTTAGCTGTGCGTCTAGCTCCGCCTCTTGGTACCCTTTGTCGTGTTTGGTATTTTTTTGAAAGGATGCCGTAAAAGGGGTACGGTACGGTTCGGAACCATATCGTACCGTACCAGTCAGTGGAAACGGGCCATAATGCAGCCTCTATGGGACAGAACAGTAAATTTGATGAATTCTCTCCTCTGCCTGCCATCATCAGTCTCACATTTCTTTTTCTGAACGTCTTTATAACATCATCGTGGAGTTTTTCTTTTATTATTTGGGCAAATAAGATTACAAAAAAATTATTTGTTGTACTCTCTTATTCACTGCGCTCAAAGTTTTCCCAACTATGACGACTTCCTGTACTGAGAAACCCGGAAATGTGAAAAAGGTCTAAATTGAGAATGTCGCTTTTAAAGTTGAACAAATTAAGTCATTAGGAATTATTATTACTACTATTAAGTTTTGATATATTATAGAAGGATATTTATCTGACTGATGAAAAGAGAAATGCAAAATAGCAACATAATCATATGCAGCTTCGATATATGTTGCCAGCATCTGAGAACAACGTTATTTTGACGTCCAGTAATGGCGTGAAATGACGTTGATATGTGGTTGATTTTAGGTTGTGTTGGAAAGTGACCAAAATCCAACATCATATTGGCATCAAATACTGACATTTATTTGTCAGGTATGGCAACAAAAATCTAACGTCTGATAGACGTCATAGTAATAACGTCCACACAACATCAAGCTGTGACATCATTAGATGTTGGAATTTGGTTGATTTGGGTATTTTGGACATTGGACATTGATGTCGGCCTGATGTTGGGTTCTGCTGTCAAACCAATTTTTTTTTCCAAACGAAATGCAACGTCTCACAACATTGGAGTACAATGTCAATTTCAACTTTACTTGTGTATTACAGTATTTAAAAACAAAGAGGCCAGAGTTGTTTTTAAATCTGTAAATAAAAACTGTGGTGGTGTTTTGGAGTTGTTTATTCATTCTGTTTTGAGTAGATTCTGTTTAGTTTTACTCCCTGTACATTTAGACAATATGAGCAAACAACAAGCGGTCATACATTACAATAAGGTTTTATTAAACTGTTAGACTGTGCTGCGATTTTACAGTAATTTACGGTAAAATACCACATATATTCGTTACAGTTCACTAATGTAATATGCAATTCAATTCACCTTTATTTCTATAGCGCTTTTACAATGTAGATTGTGTCAAGCAGATTCATATAGAAGATTCTAGTCAATTGAAACAGTGTCAGTTCAGTTTTCAGTGTTTAAGTTCAGTTCAGTTTAGCTCAGTTCAGTGTGGTTTAATAATCACTACTGAGAGTCTAAACACTGAAGAGCAAATCCATCGATGCACATATGCACTGCATTGTGGGTCATTTTAAAACTTTTACAGTAACTTACTGCATATTAGGAATCTGCAGTATTCTACTGTGATCAAAGTAATCAATTGGTGCTACTGAAGTTGAAGACAAAAATGAGACAGAAAAAAATATTCACTTGTTTGGAAGTTATCCAATTCAATAGGAAATACTAAAAACAAAGGCTATTGTAAAATGCATTTGCTTAGGCCTGTCACAATAATCAATATATGGACTTATCGTACAGCACATGGACATGACCTCAATGATTTTTGGTGATGCAATATATGGCCCATACATAAAAATAAATTCTAGCAACATTTTAGCTGATTTCACAACATCTCTATCTCTACTGGAGGTGTCAGTATGGTTAAAAACACTGTAGTATTTATTATTAATTACTGTAGTATATTTTCATGCGGGTGCCTGACAACTGAATATAAATCTGACATCGCACCCTCAGTTACTCTACCTTGTACTTTTTTTGTTAACATTTATTATCATTTATTTGTTTAGGATATGCATTTTCACATTCTGACTCCAGTGCCTGATTATGAAACTGTTAAATGACTATAATTAAATGAAATATCCTTAAGAATAAAATATGATGTGCTTTTTGGAAGAGTGAACTTGCATTGTGGTGATATTATATTGTCATTCTACCATTATATAATAAATGGCATAATAAGGGGTCTTAAAATGACAATAATAATATTGTTTATGCAATATATCCTACAACAAAAATAAGATATCGTGACTGGCCTAACTTTACTATTGTAAAATGTAAATAAATGACAGTAAAAGCACTGTAAGAAAAATGGTCATACTGTATGGTCAAATTAATATGTCGTAAAGGGCATTTTAAGGATATTTTACTGTAAGCTGAAAATGCGGCGCTGCTACTGGAAAACACATTTACAGGTAAGTTATTGCAAAGGGGCAACAGTGCTGAAAATACAATGAAATGTCCAACAGTGTAGCTAATGTTAGGTAATATGTTTACATTGTAAAGTTTATTTATAAAGTAATTTGGAGAGGATCACGTGCTTATGATTGCTTGCAGCCGGCCCGGAATTATTCAATTTATAATTCACCAATCAGATGATTCCTAAGTCACTATAAATACCCTAGGTTCCATATGACAGCCATCTTGGTTTTGAAGAATCCCCCCTTCCACCCCTACTTCTCGGTGGCCCAGTGGTTAGCACTGTTGCCTCACAGCAAGAACGTCACTGGTTCTAGTCCTTACTAAGCCAGCCAACATTTCTTTGTGTAGTTTACATGTTCTCTCCGTGCTCACGTGGGTTTCCCCCGGGTTCCCCAGTTCCCTCCCACCGTCCAAAAACATGCAACTTAAGTTAATTGACTAATCCAAATCAACACCATAGACATGCTCCTAGTAAGAAGTTATCTCTTATAAGCAATCACTATCTGTTCATTATCTACTACAGCAGGAGAGTTCTCGAGATCTACCTGAGCTCAAACTCCCCTCTCGCCTTGCAAACGGGAGGGAGCCCCAGGCTCGAGAAGCTTAAGAGCTCAGGGCTCTCTCTCGGGACAGCATGCCAAACACGCTTTATAATCAATCATCAGCTAAGTGTGAACTCTTCAAAGCTAATTATGAACAATACTTGTACAGTAGTGATGCGCGGATGGCGGTTATATCCACGGGCGCTGCGGATAATCCACGGGTCGGGTGGGTTGAGTAATAAAAAAATACATTATGATTAATTGCGGGTGGGTCGCGGGTCATAGCAGTTGACCAGCACAAAAGCAGAGAGTGGACTTTGCTGAATGTAAAGATGAGAGAACCGCCCAAAATAATGGATGAAGTGCAAGAGTACTGTGCAAACTTTCAGTTAGAGGAGTCATCAGAGGAAAATCTGCTATCGTTCTGGGAGAAACAAGATCACTTATTTACACAACTGCAGCGCGGTGCGCGCAAACTCTCATTTAGTGCAGCCCCAATCCAGGCACAGTAGATGCTATTCTGTTTCTGCACAGTGCGTAAAGACTAAGGCCAAGTAAACATAGGCCTTTTAGTGGCGCCGTTTTTGTTCTCTTTTTCCTGTATATGTAAAAGCTAAATCTGCTGTTAATAACAAACGATCCACAGTGACCTATCATCATGCTTAAAACAAAGAATTAGAATTATTAAAGTGTTGATCGGGTGCGGGTCGGGTGCAGATATATTATATTAGATAAAATAGTATGTGCGGGCGGGTGGATGATTAGAATGAAGGAGCGGATTCGGGTGACATTTCAGCTGATCCGCGCATCTCTATTGTACAGCATGTATTAATCATAGTTCAACATTTACTAATGCATTATTAAAATCCAAACTCATGCTTGCTAACATTAGTTAATGATCTGCTAACACAAACTTACAGTGAATGACTTTAATTCTGTTAACTAACATTAACCCTTTGTGTGCTGTTGGGTCGTTTTCATTCACTCTGTGGTGATTTTGAGTCCTTATTTTGCCACAATTTTCTCTGTGTTTCAGCAAATTGAATTATTTCCGGTGACAAATCTTATTTTGACACATATTTTGGGAAAACATTTCAAAAATTTAACTATACACTCTGGGCAAATTTAAGACTTTCATTATGTTTGAGGCTAATGTTATTAATAACCTTTTATCCATATAACAGCAAGAGAAATAATTACAGGAGGATTATGTTTTCATAAGAGTCCTCTTTTGTAAGTTGCTTTGATTTAAAGTAAATGTAGAAACATGAACACTATCGACATTTTTGTCCTTGTTTTTATTTTTACCTTGGCATCCTTTGACTCTTCTGGTTTATTGGGTTTGGCATTGTGATTCTTCTTAATTAGTTCATACATGTGATTTCCTGCAGTTTTATACGTGAAGAACTCATCTAAATAAGGCTTTCCTCTGAAAAGACGTTTTATTTTTTCTTCTTCTGCACAGCACAATGTGATGCTGCAAGAGAGATGGAGTGTGATTTTCTCGGTTTCTCTCTCTCTTTGACTCACAGAATCTCTCGTGTGTTTGCCGCAGTTTCAATCACGAATCAATTATGAGTCTGTGAAGCAGTGCAATGTATTGAATCACAATGATGTATGTTGCATCCTGGGATAGCTGGCGATAGAATATGTGTACATGAATGTGCATAAAATTAACTGAAGTCAAAGAGTTTAGCTCCATTTAACAGATGCACGAATAAATCCACTGAGATATTTCAACAAGCGTTTAAGATTTGATGCTGTCGAAGCTTGTGCGTGTCTGATTTTTTGTATACATTATACACTTCTGACCTTAAATTCTGACTTTTACTGCCAATTTGTAGTTTATTCACAATTTTGACCTTTTTTTCTCACATCGGATTTTACATTTTGCTCTTTTTTTATTTCTGAGTTTAGATTTTGTAATTCTGACTTCTGACTTTAATTCTCTCAGTAAAACAATCTCTATTGCAGAAACAAGCTTCTGTATGTTACTGTAAGAGTAAGTGCATCTGGGAAGTATTGATAGGGCTTCACTTTTTCCACATTTGTTTATGTTACAGCCTTTTTCCAAAATGGATTAAATTCATTTATTTCCTCAACATTCTACACACAATCCACCATAATGACAATGTGAAGAAAGAGTTTTTGAAATTGTTGAAAATTTATTAAAAATAAAAAAGCTGAGAAATCACATGTACATCAGTATTCACAGCCTTTGCTCAACACTTTGTTGATGCTCCTTTGGCAGTGATTACAGTCAAGTCTTTCTGAATATGATGCCACAAGCTTGGCACACCTGTCTTTGCCCAAATTTTTGCCCATTCCTCTTTACAGTACTTCTCAAGCTCTATCAGGTTGGATAGGGAAGCGACGGTGTACAGCCATTTTCAGATCTCTCCAGAGATGTTCAATAGGATTTAGGTCTGGGCTCTGGCTGAGCCACTCAAAGACATTCACAGAGTTGTTGTGAAGCCACTCCATTGATATTTTATCAGTGTGCTTTGGGTCATTGTCCTGCTGGAAGATGAACAGTCGCCCCAGTCTGAGGTCAAGAGCACTCTGAAGCAGGTCTTCGTTCAGGATGTCTCTGTACATTGCTCCATTCATCTTTCCCTCTATCCTGACTAGTCTTCCAGTTCCTGCTGCTGAAAAACATCCCCACAGCATGATGCTGCCACCAACATGCTTCACTGTAGGAATGGTATCAGCCTGGTGATGAGCGCTGCCTGGTTTTCTCCAAGCGTAACGCCTGGCGTTCACTCCAAAGAGTTCAATTTTAGTCTCATCTGAGCAGAGAGTTTAGTTTCTGATAGTCTGAGAGTCCTTCAGATGCCTCTTGGCAAATTCCAGGAGGGGAGTGTCTTCCGTCTGGCCACTCTACCATACAGGCCTGATTGGTGGATTGCTGCACAGATGGTTGTCCTTCTGTAAGGTTCTCCTCTCTCCACAGAAGAACGCTGGAGCTTAGACAGAGGGACCATCGGGTTATTGAGCACCTCCCTGACTAAGACCCTTCTCCCCGATCACTCAGCTTAGATGGCCGGCCAGCTCTAGGAAGAGTCCTGGTGGTTCTCCATCTTCCACTTATGGATGATAGAGGCCGCTGTGTTCATTGGAACTTTCAGAGCAGCAGAAATGTTTCTGTAAGCTTCCCCAGCCTTGTGCCTCAAGACAATCCTGTCTCAGAGGTCTACAGACAATTCCTTTGTCTTCATGCTTGGTTTGTGCTTTGACATGCACTGTCAACCCTGAGCCCTTATATAGACAGGTGTATGCCTTTTCAAATCATGTCCAATCACTGAATTTACCACAGGTGAACTCCACTAAAGCTGCTGAAACATCTCAAGTATGATCAGTGGAAACAGAATGTACCTGAGCTCAACTTAGAGCTTCACGCCAAAGGTTTGAATAAGGCTGTAACATAAAAAAATGTGGAAAAGGTGAAGCGCTATCAATACTTTCCCGATGCACTGTACATATTTTACATTATTCATTCAGTATTCTGACTTTTTTACTCAAAATTGTGTTTTGACTTTCGAGTTCTGCATTTAAATTTCACATTTTTACTTTTTAGTTTACTTTATAGCTTGCAAATCTGATTTTCCTCCCTCAAAACTTGTAGTTTATATCACAATTTTGACTTTAAAAAAATAAATATACGTCTGACCTTACATTTGGATATTTTCTGCCAATTTGTGGTTTATTATTCACAATTTACACCATTTTTTTAATTGTCATTTTTCCTTTTTCCATTAATTCTCTCAATAAAATCATCTTTTTCTATTCCAGAAACAAGCTTCTGTATGTTACTGTAGGATAAAGTTAAAATCAAACAAATAGGTTTATCATATGCATATTTTACATTATCCATCCAGTGTCTGTAATATTTCTGACTCAATGTTTATATGTATTTATATATAGGAATCAAAAAACTTTAATGAGGGATTATTTACTCATCATTTCTTCTTTCTCTTACAGAAACCTCTTGGACAGAGACACCTTCTCCAAATCTGATCCAAGTAAGTGTTTCGTTATGTTAAAACATCTGCAAATTCATGAACCCCATCTGAATTCATTCTCATTATATTTTCTGCATTTGAACACAGGGATCGCCATAGGGAGCGTGATTAGTGTGCCAAATCGTACCTGCCTTATTCATCATGTTGTTTTATTAGAAAGCTTGATTGTGCACGAAACCCTGCTGTATTCTTTTTTATGCAGCGCAGTGCATTATTAGCATGGGTTTTGTTTGCATCTTCACATGTGGCGTGTTCACGTGTGTTGTGTAGTCCAGATGTTGTGTTCGGTTACACATTCGCAGCTTTAATGAACGTACAGATGCGTATTCCTGCAGGCCCCGCATTGTTCATTCTGCTGCACGGCTGATTACACTGACTGTTTTTGACACGCACACACATTATATGCTCTAAAAGCTCTCGTTTCGATTATTCCTCTGCCAAGAAAATGCCAGAAATTGGGCCAATTATATTGTTTGCAAAGTGTGCAACTTTTTCTCGCTCTTTGTCGTTTAAAGGGATCAGATCTGAAACCTTTTTTCCTGCATTTTCGCCCGTAAAGTCAATGTGTAATGTTAGTTTTACTGACTTTTTTTTCATGACTCTTTTCTGAGTAACCTTTCACTGACCCTCTCTCGATTCCTTTATTTTATTTTGCAAACTGCAGTGAGATTCATAGTAATAATTCATTCATTTTCCTTCAGTGTAGTTGTTTATTGATCAGCAATCACCACAGCGGAATGAACCGCCAACTATTCCAGCATATGTTGTATGCAGTGGATGACCTTCCAGCTGCAACCCATCACTGGGAAGCACCCATACACACTCATTCACACACACACACACACACACACACACACACACTCAAGTGGACGTGAATTAGCACATGAATGCATAACCTGCCTGAGTCAGAATTATTCACCTTCATAGAACATGTTTCCAGTATTTCCCAAATGATGTTGAACAGATTCAGGAATTGTTCACAGTATTTCCTCTACTTTTTTTCTTCTGGAGAAAGTCTTATTTGTTTTATTTTGGCTAGAATAAAAGCTTTAAATAGTTTTAAAGCCATTTTAAGGTCAATATTATTAGCCCCCTTAAGCAATATTAGTTTTGGATTGCCTCCAGAACAAACCACTGTTATACAATGACTTGCCTAATTACCCTAACTTTACACTAATTACCCTAGTTAAGCCTTTAAATGTCACTTTAAGCTGAATACTAGTGTCTTGAAGACTATCTAGTCTAATATTATTTTCTGTCATCATGGCAAAGATAATATAAATCAGTTATTAGAAATGAGTTAATAAAACTATTATGTTGAGAACTGTGTTTGGAAAATCTTCTCTCCGTTAAACAAAAATTGGGGGAAAAATATACAGGGAGGCGAATAATTCAGACTTCAACTGTATATGGCTGCGGTGTGACGTGAAGCGCAGTGGACGGCAGTGAGCGATGAGTCTATATTTAGCCGTCTGGAGTTCCTGATTCCAGTGTCTTTTTAGCCGATGAATGAAGGAGGAGCTGAAGCTCTGCGTGACTGTCCTCATCACGTCAGCACAGCTCAGACTCAGCACAGCTTCACCAAGGCCCTACACATCTCATAAAGCACTCAGAAATATATATACAGTTGAAGTCAGAATTATTCGCCCCCCTTTGAATTTTTTTCTTTTTTTTTATATTTCCCAAATGATGTTTAACAGAGCAGGGAAATGTTCACAGTATGTCTGATAATATTTTTTCTTCTGGAGAAAGTCTTATTTGTTTTATTTCGGCTAGAATAAAAGCAGTTTTTTTATTTTTTTAAAAACATTTTAAGGTCAATATTATTAGCCCCTTTAAGCTATTTTTCGATAGTCTACAGAACAAACCATCATTATACAATAACTTGCCTAATTACCCTAACCTGTCTAGTGAACCTAATTAAACTAGTTAGGCCTTTAAATGTCACTTTAAGCTGTATAGAAGTGTCTTGAAGAATATCTTGTCTAATATTATTTACTGTCATCATGACAAAGAGAAAAAAAAATCAGATATTAGATGAGTTATTAAAACTATTATGGTTAGAAATGTGCTGAAAAAAATCTGCTCTCAGTTAAACAAAAAACAGGTGAATAATAGTACAGTATATATTTATACACTACCTTGAAAAGTCATCATGGTCTCAGCGTGGATATATCATTATTATTTTTTTTTTAGAAATATTGCAAATATGCCCATTCTCATTGTTGTTTTCTTTAAAAGGCACCTATTATGCAAAAATCACTTTTATAAGAAGTTTAAACACAGTCGTGTGGCAGCAGTGTGTGAATATAACCAGCTTCTAATGGTAAAAGTGAATTCATTTTTATTTTTTATAATCACACTTGATAAACAGTCAAACACACTTTGATTGACAGATGGGGAAAGCCCCGCCCACTAGTGACCATCTCTCCCTCATTAGCATATGACCTTAGTCTTGTTTTGGAATCTGCCACTATGCTGACACACAGGCATCTGTAGCTCCGCCCTTTTTTGGAAAGAGCACAATTTGATTTTAATTTAAAGCGACAGTCACCAACACACCACAATTAGGATCAAAGGGTCAGTTTCAGAGAGTTATAATCATTATTTGTGTGGTATTTTGAGCTGAAACTTCACACACACACACACACACACACACACACACACACACACACTCTATCTTGTAAAAAGGGGCATAATAGGTCCTCTTTAAACTCATTAAATTCATTGAATAAAAAAGTTCCCCTCCCTTTTTAATGACATCTCTAATTGGTGTTTATTGGAGATCCACCTTCTATGAGATCCACCAATAGCAAACCACAGCCATCCAATCAGTTTTCCATGAACAAAATTAAGCCCCGCCTACATTTGTTGTTGGTGGTGTTTATTAGAGTGTGGGCGGGATCAAACTGTCACTACTATGAGATCCACCAATAGCAAACTACAACCGTCCAATCAGTTTTCCATGAACAAAATGAAGCCCCGCCTACATTTGCTGTTGGTGGTGTTTATTAGAGTGTGGGCGGGATCAAACTGTCACTCCTATGAGATCCACCAATAGCCAACTACAACTGTCCAATCAGTTTTCTATGAACAAAATGAAGCCCACCTACATTTGTCATTGTTGGTGTTTATTAGAGTGTGGGTGGGATCAAACTGTCACTCCTATGAGATCCACCAATAGCAAGCCACAACTGTCCAATAATTCGCTATAAACAAAATGAAGCCCCGCCTACATTTGTTGTTGTTGACTTAAAAAACACAATTGAAACTTAGCATGCCAAATTAAAAGCGTTGGTATTGGTTTTTTTTTATGTTTTTGAGTGAAGTTTTGGTCGCACTTTATTTTATGCTACAATTCTCACTGTTTACAACACATTTTGGCCTCAATAAGACCCTAATTTGTTTTTATTTGGGTTCAGATGCAGAATATGTGCTTTATAAGTACAAATAAATATCATAATAATAGACATGTAATAAGCCACTAATTAATAGTCAGAATTTGTACCTAAACCACCATAAAGACGTCATATATACAAAAATACTGCAATATTATTAGAATTTAAAAGAACTTTATATTTATTTTGTTGCATGTATATTTATTCATTTAACATTTAAAAGAGATATGAGATACAAATTATTCACTCCACCGGTATGGAACAGAAAATGCAAAGGTTTTGGAAAGCAATAAAATGTCATTTATTGCTCTGATTTAAAGCTGAATTTACAGCATCATTGGCACATTACACATCTTTCTGACACCACACACACACACACACACATACACACATAAAATAATGTTAATCCTTATTATTATCATTTTCTTCATGATTTACAGCCACACAACACCCACGAAATGCCATGGAGTGTATTCAACTATAGTTTACATGTCAAACTTTTTTGCCAGGCATAATTACAGGAATCATTTGACATATTAAAAGACTCTGGATATTTCAGGATCTCCGTTCAGCCCCAAATTATAGTGAATTATTTGTCATTTTAAATATGTATACCACTATGTTTTATTCATTTCTCAGCAAGAAGTTTTTAATCAGTTTAAATATAATATAGTTCAGCATGATTTTTCTGATTTTTCTTTCATATGCTGTACTAAGCACAGGTCTAAATAATATAGTTTAATATTTACATAAATATATCTATTATGTTGAATAAAAATGAACCGCCTCCATACATATTTTGACATTTTATTTGAACATTTTATTCAGAACAAAGTAGTATTTGCATTTAAAATACTTTCTATTTACTTTTTATTGTACAGTAGTATTTTTGATACGTCACCTGAATGCTTATTCATTCTCTCTCCTAATGTAAAGTAAAAAAATGAAGAGTTCTAATGCAAAACCCTCTAAATCCAGAGGGTTTTGCATTCAGACCCCCATATGCATCTCCACGGCCATCAGACAGAATGAAAGTTAGACTGTTTCTGTGTGTTTTCAGACAGCTGAGGCAGATCCGTCTCTCAGGACAGACACGAGTGCAGCTGGTCATAAAGTCACACGCGGTAAACTCCGTATAAAGGTGGAGGATTATTCACAGTTGACAGACGATGATGCTCTTTTTTTTAATTAGGCTTATTTTTAGCCTCAGTCTGACGGCAGGTATTGGCTCGTGTTTAGAGGAACGTCCTCGGGCAGATGAACAGATGTTTAGAAACGGCATTATTACGCTTGTGATATGAATTGGCGAGACTACTGAGTGTGTGTGTGTGTGTTAATGACACGCATGCGAGACAAATGAGCCAGTGATGTCTCAAGAGCTCTGCGTTCATTATCTTTTGTGCGCTTTTGATTTCTTAATTTGCTGATTTAACAAAGCGGAGATGCGTTAAGGGTGTGCGATCCTCACAATGAAATGATCTCATGTGTCTTTTGGGATTCGTTTTTTAATGATAATGCATATTTTTTGGAGTGTGTGTTTTTTGTTGCTGGTTTAGGTCTGTCATGAATAAGTAAGTGTGACACTGTGTCGCCGTCTTTAAGGATGAATAATTGAATTTCTAGCTCAAATGATTCGTTCAGAAACAGGTTCACTCAAGAAGAGAACAGCGCAGTGCTGTTCTGAGACACATATGTTCTGCTTAGGCTTTTTAAAACTATTTTCAATGGTGTCTGAAGTGTAACTCATTCATTTTCGGCTTAGTCCTTATATTAATCTTGGGTTGCCGCAACGGAATGAACCGCAAACTTATCCAGCATCTGTTTTTTTGGCACCAAATGCTCTTTCAGCAGCAACTGGGAAACACCCATACACACTCATTTGAAGCGTAACTCATTGAATAAAAATTTCTACTTTGTTGAACGTTTGTATTAGGATCAGTGTTATGCTGTGTTCACACCAGACGCGGAATGCGAGGATAAATCGTGACATTCACGTGTAAAAAGACGCTTGAACATTTGAGTTTACTCACTTCATTCGTGCGTCAAATTCACTTTAGATCAGATGCGCATTCGCATCATGGGCAGGGCTTCTGTCTGCCCGGTGACTGTAGCTTCGTTGCTAAATGGCTAACATGGATTTTATTAATAGAATAACTGTGTTTATGTGCTTTATGAAGGCTGAAAAACAGTGTCGGTTAGTTTAGAGCAGTGTCTTGAGTCCACTAGATCTTTTCAGAGGTGCAGCAGCTCTGTAAGTTTATAAACTCCTCCAGAAACTTAACCTGGATGATGGAAGCATTCAGCGGTGCTTCTGACTGAGCCGAGCCCAGTTGGATGAACTGTTGTCAGGATAGGCAGAAGGATTTTCCCCCGGGACACCAACAACAGGCGCTACATCATAATCACGCCCCCACAAGAGCAAGCTCCTGATTGGTTAACGCAGCACAAATGTCCGCAGAAGTTCAGATTTGAACTCCAGCGATTCGCGCATTGAGCGTGTCAAACACGCAAAGCGCTCAATTCGTGCTGCGCCATTCGCCAGGATGTCTATTCGCGCCTTTGCATTGACTTAACGTGTAAATCACTCGCTCTTGATGCTTCTTCCGCATCTGTTGTGAACGCAGCATAACATTTTGAGCTCATGCAAATATTTAGGATGACAACACTTGCTTGTGTTATTTACTGAACTCTATCATATCTTTTAAAAACACTACAGGGATGTATTTTGCTTTCATAAATTGATTACACCCAGCAGGCACAGAACGTCAACATGACGTCAGATTGACGTTGTCCCCCAATATCGTGGGATGTTGCATTTTGGGTGGAAAATAAAATCAGGTTGAAGTCAAAACCCAACATCACACTGACGTTAGTGTCCAACTGTTAGAGAGACGTTGGATTTTGGTCACTTTCCAACACAACCTAAAACCAACCAAATATCAACGTCTAATGATGTTACAGCTTAATGTTGTGTGGACGTTACCATAATGACGTCTATCAGACGTTGGATTTTGGTTGCCATACCTGACGAATAAATGTCAGTATTTGACGTCAATATGTTGTTAGTTTAAGATGTTGACTCTGCGTTGGATTTGGTCACTTTCCAACACAACCTAAAATCAACCAAATATCAACGTCATTTGACAACGTTATTGGACATTAAAATAACATTGTCCTCAGATGCTAGACTTTGAATTTTGCTCATCTGATGTCACAACCTAAATCTAACCTAATATTAACATCTTATGATGTTGTGTGCCTGCTGGAAACCACCAACCCAAATTCACCAGGTAGGACATGTTCCTGGATTAACATCTTTGTTGATCCTGGAACATCATTCCAATCAGCCAATCAGAATTAAGAGATACGTTTACCATTTATGTTAAGTTAGGGCTTACAGTTAGGTTGATGCACTTCTACATGAGTGTGATCCTCTGATATTGAGAGTAATTTACAGTTATGGTTGGGTTTAGGGGTAGGGAATTGGTATGGATTACATTTTCAAACGAAAATGATGTTTCAGGATCAACACAGATGTTAATCCAGGATCATCACATCTGCTTGGCAAAATCATGACATGTGCTAGTAATGCATAAAAAGTTTACAGTTGAATACAGTATGGTGCAAACTCAAATCACAAATGTGTGACATGACATTTTCAATAAACCTTAATCTTATTAAAGCACATTTCATATCTCTGTTTTCTGCTTTTCTTTGTGTGTAGTTTGCGTGCTGTACACTCAGACGGTGGCCAACAGGGAGTGGCGAGAGGTAACGTATTCTCTGAATGAGTGTTTTCAGAGCTGTGTTTTCATTCATGCTGTTCACATGATGAGTGTTTGGTTGTTTAGTTTGGCAGGACAGAAGTTATTGATAACACGCTGAATCCAGACTTTGTGCACAAATTCATCCTGGATTACTTCTTTGAAGAGAGGCAGAATTTACGCTTTGATCTGTGAGTATCATCAGCGTGCTAATGTGTTTGTTTTGGGGATTATGGAAAACGTCTGATATAATAAAAGGAATAATCATATAAGAACTTTTAAAACCATGTAACAAATGCAACCCAGGCTCATTCTGAAAACTTTTCTGGAGATCGCGAATTATGTAGCCAGAGCTATGTATGGCTGCAAATGCTACAGGGCAGTATGACACCGTTTCTTCTCCGAGCAGAGCTGTGAGTCCGGTGAAGAAGGAGAAAAATGACAAAAACAAAATAAGCAAGTAAACAGGGTGAGAATGTGGTCAAATCTGAAAATGTGGTAATAATCAGGGGGCCGCGGGGGCTGTTCTTTTTCTGGATTGCTTTTGAAAACACTATCGGTTGGGTTAAGTGAAGTGGTTGGCCAGGTCAAAACACTGTTGGTTTGGTTTAGGGAAGTGGTTGGGCGGGTCAATCAGGGCTTTAAAAAACACTTGGTTGGGTTTGAGGGTAAAGAGTGGGCGGGTCAATCTACTTTTTGAAGACACTATCGGTTGGGTTAAGGGAAGTGAGTGGGCGGGTCAATCAGTGCTTTTAAAAACACTGTTGGTTGGGTTTG
>CAIGQZ010032523.1:1829226-1859662 GCA_903798205.1 Danio tinwini
GGTTGGGCAGGTTAATTGGTGCTTTTTAAAACACTGTTGGTTGGGTTAAGGGAAGCTCTTCTGAAATGTGTATAGGGCTATGTTTTTTAGAATGGGCTTGGGTTGAACAAATGCATCAAAATGTTGTTTTTGACTCTACATCTACAACATACTTTTTCACTCAAAAATTTATATGAATTTTTCTAATTTAAACATGACGTTATGAAGCAGAAGAACTCAAATATAATGTTATGGTTGAACAAACTCCAGTGCACATTTTTGCATTACACAAAAAATAGTCTTTACATGCTTAACACACTTTCTTTTGAGTCTGCGTCACACAAAAAAAGAAAAAGGTTCATTAAAGGTTTATTTTTAAACCTGTCCATCATAGTACTGTGCTGTATGAGATCATTGTCTGTTCGTTTGTATGTTTTCAAAAAAATGATCCATGCAGACAAAAATCTGTGTAATTTTATGTGTCAATAATTAAAAACAGCGCACCTATTTACATATTTGATGAACTCCGTGTTCAATTAGACATATTCATGAAGTGCTGTTTTCCCAAGAAACATAGGAGACCTTTTAATGCAGTTGTGTATGATTTTACTTACACACACACACACACACACACACACACACACACACACACACACACAGCCTGCAGGGTTTTGGCTTGCTTCCGCTCAGTGAAGCACATTTTATACAGCAGTATCCCAGAAATTACATTTATGCATTATTCACCTCCGTCACACACACACACACACATACACACACACATGCGCACAGTCAAACAAACACTGCAGATCCTCCATTAGGGCATCTACACAGCTCCATACATACAGTACATCACCATTACAAATCACCTGGAGACACACGCACACATTATACATGAGTGTTTAACGTCTACACATGGGCTGAATAGAACATCAATTACGTGAGTGTGTGTGTGTGTGTGCGGCTGGTTGTGCAATCATCTCCCTGTCCTGATATCATTGTATTCAGGATGTGACATTTTGATGGATATGTCACATCCATCAGGGTGTTTGCGTGTGTGTGTGCGTGTGTGTGCATGCATGCTTATGTGTGTGTTTTCACCTGACAGTTTTACACCTGGTGTCTTCTCCGAGCTCTGGCTCTCTGTATATATAAATACTAACTTCTGAATCCTATCTCCTCTGTTTGGTTACCATGGAGATTTCTAGTAGAAATTGTCAGATCTTCTTTTTTTGAGGAGAGATATGCTAATACTGCTCTAAAATGAATTACTATTTTTACCAAGTGGATGAAAAAAACATTAGTAAAAGTCCCTAGACTTACATCAGTGGAGAAACACGAGCCATTATATGAAGATCTCAGTGGTTTTAGCAAGCAGCAATTACGCAGAGCACCAAAGAAACCATCCAGAATACCTTATTAAGCAAAAATCCAAAAAGCCATTTAAAATCACTCGACAACCATCTGTGGACATCCTAAAGACTGTATAGAACACAATTACAACCACACGACAACATTCTGGCAACTGTCTGAACCACTTTGCAACAATCTATCTGGATGATAGAAGCCAGAGAGTTTACATAAAAGGTGTATTATCTGCTCCCTTATCAAGCAATTGCGGAGTTCCTCAAGGAATTATTTTAGGTCCATTATTTTTTCTTTTATATATTAATGATTTAAAAATAGCGTTTTCAGAGGAACTCTATTTTTATGCTGATAATACTGCAATTTTAGTTTTTCACCAAGACAAAAGGGCCCTGGAAGAAATCATGAGTTCCCAGTTAAGAAGTGTGTACAACTGGTCTTTAGATAATAAACTTTCTTTACACATATAGTAAAACGGAGGCTATTTTATTTGCTTCAAGAGTGAAATTAAAGAAAGATGATAGTTTTGTAGTAAGGATTAAGGATTGGAAAATTGAGTCAAAAAAGGTTGTAAATTATTTGGGATGTTTAATAATAAATTATCAGGAGATGTTATGGCAAGAAAGGTTTTTACAAAGACATGTGGAAAAATTAGGTTCTTAGCAAGGCAAGCTGATCTGTTGGATGTTCATTCTTTAAAATTATTGGCAGGAGCTTTGATTCAACCCCATTTTGATTATGCTACCTCATTTTGGTATAGTAGCTGCTCACAGAGTATGAAGGATAAATTTCAAAAGGCACAAAATAAATTAGTATGAATAATTTTAAATGTTCATCCTAGAGCACATTTGCACAAAGAGTTTTTTTAAAGAATCAGGCATGTTAACTGTTATTAAAAGAGTATGGTACGTAAAATGTTTAATAATGTGGTTCCTAGTTGATGAACTATTTTCAAATGGTGAGGCAACAGCATTCATACAGTACTAGGGGTTGGGATTGTAATATTTGCTTATTTAAATTTAGAAGTCTAGTGGGTAAAAATATGTTTTTATATACAAGTGCAATCATGTGGAACAAATTACCAAAATCGATCTAGGAAATAAAAGTCTTAAGGAGGTTCAAAAAAGCTATTAAAAGATGGTTGTTTGATGAGGATTAGTTTGCATGGTGGATGAGATGTTTTACTTTATATGTTATTTGATTGTGAATGAGGTTGCGGCTGGAGAGGTGCGTCCGCTGCGTGGAACGTGTGTTGGATGAGTTGGTGGTTTATGTGGCGACCCCTGATTGATGGAGTGACTAAGCCGAAAAAAAAAAGAATGTATGAAGCAATAATTGTATTTGTGAGTTATTTTGTTCCTGTTTTAAAATCATCATCTGTATTTTGAAGCCATACTTTGTTTTATTTAACAGCGAGGACCACAATGGAAACAAGCCCAGGGCTTTATTGTGTTTCTATCCTTGACAGTTTTTATTTCAAAATGTATGGGATACTTGTTTTTTGTACAGCTTGTCAAATAAAAATTCAAAATCTAGCAATGTCCTAGCAACTACACAGAACAGATTTGCAACATCCTAGCAACCATCTGTAATCCCATCCCAACCATCTAAGCAATCTTGTAGAACAGCTTTGCAGTCATCTAGCAACCATAAGAAACCAATCATTGAAATCATTTAGGAAAATCCTAGCAACCATTTAGAATCATTTGGAATCACCTAGCTCCCATCTAGATGCCCTCTTCAACCATCCAGTAATAACCATCTAGAATCCCACTGCAACCATTAATCAACATCCTAGCGACCACATAGAACCTATTTACAATCATATAACAAAAACCTAGCAACCATCCAGAACCCCTCTTTAGCCATTTAGCAGCAACCTATCAACCATATAGCAATGCCCTAGGAACCATCAAGAACCCCACTGCAACCATTTATCAACATCCTAGCAACCGTATAGAACCTGTATACAATCATGTAGCAAAATCCTTGCAACTTTCTAGAACTATTTATAACCATCTATCAGTGTCCAACACCCATCTAGAACCCCTTCACAGCCCATTTAGAAACAACCTAACAACCATTTATAATCACAAAGAAGTCATTTAGCAACATCCTAATTCCTAAATGATAGCAAACATCTTAAACCGAACATTCTAGTAGAAACCATATTGAATCTTAATGCAATCATCTAGCAAAATCTTAGCAACCATACAGAACTATTCTGCAACTATTAATTAACATCCTATCAACCATATAGAACTTCAAAATCATCTAGCAAAATCCTAGCAACCATCTAGATCCCCTTATCAACCATCCAGTAATAACCTAAGAACCACCTAGAATCCCATTGCAACTATTAATCAACATCCTAGCAACCACATAGAACTTGTTTACATATAGCAAAAGCCTAATGCTGCGTTCACACCAGACGTGGAAGAAGCGTCAAGCTTGAGTGATTTACATGTTAAGTCAATGCAAAGATGTAAATAGAGATCCTATGGCGCGATACGCGCGAATGAAGTGACGCGAGTTGATCGTTTTGCGCAATTGACGTGCTTAACGCATTAACCAATCAGAAGCTTTTTTCTTGTAGGGGCGTGATTATGACGTATCACCTGTTGTAGCGCGTATGAAGCAGGTACGCTCAAAATGTTCACGTGTCTATTTACTATCTATAACAGCAAAGCAGTCAATTAGCAACATCTCTATTGCAACAATCAAGCAACATCCTAGTAGATACCCTATAGAATCTTTATATAATCATCTAGCAAAATCCTAACAACCACTAATAACTTCTCTGCAACCATTAATCAACATCCTATCAACCATATAAAGCTTGTTGACAATCATGTAGCAAAATCCTAGCAACCATCTAGAATTATTTGTATGCATCTAGCAACATACTAGCAACAATATACCAAATCTTAGCAACCATCTAGATCCCCTTATCAACTATCCAGTAATAACCTACGAACCATCTAGAATCCCATTGCAACCATTAATCAAAACCCTAGCAACCACATAGAACCTGCATATTTACATATAGCAAAAGCCTAACAACCATCTAGAACCCCTTTTGCAGCCATTTAGCAGCAACTTAACAACCATCTATAATCACAAAGCAGTCATTAACAATGCCCTAGCAACCATCAAGGACCCCAATGCAACCATTAAACAACATCCTAGCAACCACATAGAACATGTTTACAATCATTTAGTAAAAGCCTAGCAACCACCTAGAATCTACGACCTCTTTTCAGCCATTTAGCAGCAACCTAATAACCATCTATAATTGCAAAGCAATGCCCTAGCAACCATCAAGAACCCCACTGCAACTATTAATCAATATACTATCAGCCATATAGAACTTGTTCACACTCAATCCTAGCAACCATCTACAACTATTTGTATCTATCTAGCAACATCCTAGCAACAATCTAGCAAAATCTTAGCTATCATCTAGAACTTCTTTGCAACCATCCAGAAACAACCTAACAACCACCTATAATAGCAAAGCAGTCATTTAGCAACATGCTAGCAACCATCTTATACCCTATCGCAACAATCGTCTGCATGTCTGATATAATGTTAATTGTGTTTTTGTGTGTTTACATTAATGTATATGAGCACTGCAAAAAACAACTGGCAACCACAGGAGGCTCATATACTGTAAATGCCTTTTGTTGACATTAGTAAAGAGCAGTGCACTGTGCATTTTATGTTACTCTGCAACCACTTTATGAATGGTCTTCATGCTGGAGTGCATGACATCAGGTGTTCGTTTCATTCATATGGAAGATTACCGTCAAGCACTTCTATATGAATGAATTGAAAACGCAGCATCCGCAGAGTTCGCAACCTGTGCTAGTTACGACATGATGACCTGTGCGTATGTAGTAGTGCTGTCCCATATATTACTTAAGGATGAGCGATATATAATTGTTTGCTATATACCGGTAAACATTCTCCCCACTACAAAACAATGTGACTAATTGTGATAATAACAATAAAACGTATTATTGTTTATTACAATTTACAAGCCATTTTTGTGACCCGACATGGTTATATATCATAGTATAAAGAATAAATCATAGTATTTTATAGTATTCTGTATAGTGCATTTACGTGATTAAGGCTAGGTCAATTAGCATTGCACTATAAATATATTTTATGCCTATAAAATACCCAGAAGAACTCAAAGAACACAAATAATCTATATAAAGCCACAAAGCGTTTTTTTCACCAATATATATGTGGAAAATGGAGATGTGCGAGGGCGCCATCTAGTGCACAGTATGAATGAAACTGAAATAACATTAAAATCTGAAAAAAATATATGAAAATTAATACTTTTCTCGAACGGTACATGACTTTTTTTTGACTCTCAATTGATACCTATGATTTATTGTCAATAATATCGCAATAAATACCTAGAAAATATTGTGATATAATAAAGTCCATTTCGTCCCTCCCTAATATTTCTATAGGAGTATAAAATAGAATTGTGATTGGGCCTTAATATCCCCTCATATTCGAACATTCGATTTGTCTTTTGAATAAAAAACAAACATTGCAAACAAGTAATGCCGTTCATCACTTAGAAAACACTAGCAGAAGAAGGTGTCAGGATAAAAGAAGGAACTGTAAGATCAAGAAACTGCACCCTTTACCTTTAAGTCATGTTTTATTCTGTACCCCGCTTACTGTAGGAGCTAAAATAAGTCATCTCCTCTGTTTACTTCTGAATGAACACGCGCCCGCGGCTTAAACCAAGCCTCGGTGGGTGGCACCAACCTACATGTTTGAAGAAAAATCTGTCATGTTGGGATACATGTTATTTTCCTCTCAGCGTGCATCTACACTCTTGGCTGCCTCTCTTTTCTGTTTTTTTTTTTGTCTGCGCGTCTCTTTCTTCCTCCTGCTGTAGGAAACGAGCAGCGTCAGCACAGATATTTCCAGCTTCTACCTGACCAAACATTCATGCTCAAATCTCCTCAGAGAATAAGAGCGCTAACTTTATTCTAACAATACATAACATAACATGCGCACAGTATACAGTCTGCAGGGCTTTGATTTGGGCTCGTTCTATCATGTAAAGGTGAATTAAGCATAAAAAAGCGCTGTCAAATGAATAATCGCATGCAAAATAGTGGATATTAAATATATATTAGTGGATATTAGTGAACTGTTCTGTTTGGTGGCTCACAAATGATGCATTTCATCTTAGCAATCGATTTATTAACTTTTCTTCTCTTCTATTTCCAGATACGACCTTGACTCGAAGAGTGAAAACCTGTCCAAACATGTGAGTGTGTTCTTGTACATTTGTGTTTGTGCAAGCCGAGCTGCAGGACTCGTGCGGTGTGTGTTTTATTTATGTGCTTGGCCCCGGCCGGCTCCTGCGTTGACCCTCATCATAGGGATTTTATCCTGATTTATCCAAGCGTTTTGTGAGGTCTGAAGCGCGGGTCACTGTGTATCCCAGAATGCACCTGTGGGATTGATGCTCAAAGATGCTGAGCACACACACTCTCTCAGGAGAACGTCTGCTTATTTTTTAGTCTTGCTTTTCCATTTGCAAACCTTTCTGTCACAAGTTTATCTAGATTTAAAGATGTTTCCTGTTCATATATTTTATGTTTTTAAGAAGATGACTTTTTTAAGAGGATGATTTTTTTGCTGTATTTCCACTAGTCATAGTAAAACTCAGGATATTGCTTTGTCTTTTTCTCATCCCAGCACAAAACCTTGAATTTAAAGCATAAAATAAAATAAGGTAATAATTATATCTTTATTGAAATATAAAGGAAGATATGCTTCTTACATTTGACTTATTTTTGTCTCATTTTTATCTCATCATTTGCATCACAGTATCTTCTCTAATATTTATTTCTTTGACTGATTTATTGAATTACTGTGGAAGTGACGCAATTTTGAGTTCAAATGTGAATCAAAATGTGATCAGATTTTAAATATATACATTTTACCTCAATCAAATTCATAAATCTTCTAATTATTGACTGATTTATGCATATTTCCCAATATTTGATAATCAATTTCATGGAGAAAAAAAATTTACACGTTTTTGAATGTAATAGTTTTAGTGTTTAATTTCTAATAGATATTTTCTTTTCTCTTTGCCATGATGACAGCACATAATATTTGACTAGATATTTTTCAAGATACTAGTATCGAGCTTAAAGTGATATAACTAAACTAATTAAGTTAATTAGACAGGTCATTGTACAACAGTGGATAATATTAATCCCAATATATATAACCATGGCTTGACATTAACACCCGCCAAATGCGGGTAGAATTTAGCTGTGGCGGGTTAGACAGTCACTCCCACTAGCCTCTTTGGCTGTTTGAAGATGATTTTTTTAATTGTAGTTTTCTTAAAAGCAGGGTTCGACAATAAGGATGGCCCAATATTCGTGCAAATGTGATCTTAGAATCAAGAAGCAGCACGACTGACAAAAATAATTTTGTTTGCGTGAATGAAAGAAAGCAGGTGAATACCGACTGAGAGGATGATCACTCTTGCAAACAGGTGATGGGATGCGCGCGACTGTTAAAAATCGTGCACGCTCCCGTTTACTTGTGCGAAGCAATCGTGAAAAGCAATGATCGTGCACTCACAGTCCTGCTGCTTTCAAGAGCTCAAGATTAAAAAATATATATATATCATTTTGTAAGCAGCAGCAGACTTTGCTTTTACTTTAATTATTCTTTGTACAGATTATTAACAGGCCTAACATTAACCGTGTGTGCGCGATCATCCTTTCATTATCACACAGTGTTTTTTTTACCTGCTTTCTTTTGCTTAGAGGTATTTTTATTATTATTGTTTAATTATCTTTTTACAATAACATTGCTTTATTATAAGATTAACTCCCTATTTATGTGTAGTTGGGACCTTTAGCCAGGACAGATCAATTTGGTAAATTCTTAATTTTGAGCCCTGAAAAGTCATGTGAAATAAAAACTAATTGCAATGCGACACAACTCATTTGCTCATGCACATTGAGCAAGCTCATACACAACACGCACAAATGGTGAAATGAATGAGGAGGCATGTGGACATAACACAAAATCTAAATCAAGTAATTTTAGCATGTCAAAGACAAATTTATGCATACAAAATGTATTTTCCCAACAATAAAATTGTGGCTAGTGAAAAAGGCGAGTGGCTAGTAAGGTTGGAAAACTACTAGCCACAGTGGCTGGTGATCAAAAACGTTATGTCAAGCCCTGTATATAACTATTGTAAATAAACATTACATATTCAACGGCATAATCGTGTGTATAAAAAAGAAAATCAAACATGGAGAGTCTAAAAATCCTTTTGTATGAGGAACTACTTTTGTCGGCATTCATTCACATCTGCAGCTGACATCAGAACAGCAGAAGCCGTTACTTATTCACCAATGTCACTTTAGCGCTAGTGTTTGAATGATTTTCTAGCGTAATGTCTAAAGTGATGATAATCGGATGATTATAAGGCTGAACTGCCTGAAATGTCATCAGTCTACAGAGATTTCCCAGTATTTCTTTGTTGCAATGAGGAGATCACAATAATTAACCCCAAAAAAGCCAGAGCAAAGCAAACACTACCAGGTTACTGTCAGCCTATCGGGTTTCGGAATATAAAAAACAAGCTTTTATTCGTTTTTGTTTTTTGGGGATTTTATTTTTTGTTATTCAAAATAAAAAATGAAAATCAAATCATTTTTTTATTTTGCTTTTCTGTTTTTCACCTTAAAAAAGAAAACCGCTTCGTGTCTCAATATGCGTTTTTCAATTTTAAAATGAAAAATCTTAATATCTGTTTCTAAAATAAAAATCCAATGACTAAAAGATGCATGGACCCACTATCTTTATAAATAAACTGCATAGTTGCAATCTAAAAAACTACATTCTCGATTAAAAAAAGCCTCAAAAGTATATGATGTTGTCCAACAACTGCAATATTTTAAGTGAGTACTTGTCGTGAGTTTATTGATCTGCTGTTACTTTATGTGGGCGGAGTAATACAGAAGGGTGAGGAGGCTGTACGAGTTCTGATATTGCAGAATATCGCACAGCTATCAGCCAATCAGATTCGAGAATCAGACAGAACTGTTGTATATACAGTTACAGTTGAAGTCAGAATTATTAGCCCCTCTGAATTATTAGCCTGCTTGTTTATTTTTTTCCCCAATTTCTAAACGTTTATAACATTTATAAACGTAATCGTTTTAATAACTTATTTCTAATAAGTGATTTATTTTATCTTTGCCATGATGACAGTAAATAATATTTAACTAGATATTTTTAAAGACACTTTTATACAGCTCAAAGTGACATTTAAAGGCTCAACTAGGGTAATTAGGTTAACTAGGCAGGTTAGGGTAATTAGGCAAGTTATTGTATAATGATGGTTTGTTCTGTAGACTATCGAAAAATATTTAGCTTAAAGGGGCTAATAACATTGACCTTAAAATGTTTTTTACAAAATTCAAAACTGCTTTAATTTTAGCCGAAATAAAACAAATAAGACTTTCTCCAGAAGAAAAAATATTATCAGACATACTGTGAAAATTTCCTTGCTCAGTTAAACATCATTTGGAAAATATTTTAGAAAAATATTTTATATTAAAAATCAAAGGGGGGCGAATAATTCTGACATCAACTGTATATATATATATATATATTAGGGATGTGACAAGATCTCGGGCCACGAGATCTCGCGAGTGAGTGAAAAGTTGTCTTGTGAGTTGTGATGTTATGATGGAGCGTGAGGGTGAATTTAACACTGAAGGTTGGAGGCAGGATTGGATTAGAAGTGCTTTGCACACACCTAACAGGCTGGCCTCTGAGTTGCGCGTCACTCGTTTGGGTCGGGTGAGTGTGACATAACGTGTTTTTTTTTCACCGGAGTTCAAGGGTTAGTAAGATATGTAATATAAAGTAAGATATGTGAAAAAATAACTTGATTTTCTACAAGTGAAGCATGAGCACAAATTGCTTTGCATCCTATAAACACAACCAAGCCTTAAATTAAACTGTGGACCACCCTTTGAAGCAGCAGAAATATATTTGTTGTCTTGACTTTTTGTCAGTACGTTTTTACAGTGTAGTTTCATTTTACTTTCACTATTTTATTTTCACTATGTTAAAGGCTTTATTTTATTAAACATTTTGAAACTCTCTAAACAACAACAACAACAACAACAACAACATAATGCCAAACAATCAAACTGCAGACGTTGTGAGGTGTATTTTATTCATTTCATTCATGGAGAGAATGAAACTTTAACCTGAGCCTGATTTGATCCTTTTTTATTGCATTTTTCATCCTCATTTATTGCATATTCTTGGTATTATTGGGAATTATGTGTTTGCTAATGTAATTTATATATATATATATATATATATATATATATATATATATATATATTACAAAGTTACATTAGACATTAATATAATAGCTTATTTGTCATGATGAATAACTATTTATTTTAATTTCATGAATGTGGACTGAGATGTTTATCATGAGACCCATTTCCTTGTACTGAAATGGCCAGAAATGATGAAGCGTGAGTAATGTGCGTGTGTGTGTGCAGGATTTCCTGGGTCAGATGTACTGTACTCTGGGTGAGGTGGTCGGGTCTCCAGGCAGTCGCATGGAAAGATCACTCATGTAAGTTATTTAGGATTTCACCGCAACGTTTCTGAAACACAGCATTGAAATGTGTGGAAAGTGGGAAATATTTCAGAGTGAAACAACACATTCTCAGCTGCACTTGTCAACATTTATAACATGATAAGGGATTGGACTAAATTTGATTATTATTATATCAAATTTATCTATAATATTTCCTGCATGGAGCATCAAATCAGCAAATTACAGCGTTGCTTTTAATCAATAATTATTCAATGTTATTACAAACACCTCCCGCCCTCAGCAGCATATACTGAGCTGTAATATATAATGTATTAAAATATAACATGGGCAGCACGGTGGCGCAGTGGGTAGCACAATCGCCTCAAAGCAAGAAGGTCGCTGGTTCGAGCCCCAAATGGGTTAGTTGGCATTTCTGTGTGGAGATTGCATGTTCTCCCCATGTTGGCGTGGGTTTCCTCTGGGTGCTCCGGTTTCCCCTACAAGTCTAAACACATGCGCTACAGGTGAATTGGGTAAGCTAAATTGTCCGTAGTGTATAAAGCCTGGTTTATACTTCTGCAACAAGTGATCAGCATGACCCACGGCGCAAGCCTTGCGCGTAGCCGTGCATTATACTTCTGCTGTTTCTGTTGCTCTGCAATACACTTCCGAAACGCTAGCTGGCAGTAGCTGTTTATGTTCCTCTATGTCGAGTTTCTTCACTGGTGTTTTGTTTTTTCTGAACGCTTCCTTAATGTACAAGTGGCTCAAATTCGCTCATTTTGAGGCGGGAACTGGCAGACGTGCAACAATTTTAATCATAAGGTAAACACAATACAACAGTCTCCATCTGGAGCTCCTTCACGGGACTTTACATTTGTAAACACTCGCTGCATCGGGCCTGAGTGAAAATCTGATGTCAAACGGACGCCAAAAGATTTAAAATGATAATTAATGAGTATTATGGGTCTTTCAAGAGTTCACACTTAGCTGATGATTGATAATAAAGCTTGTTTGGCATGCTGTCCCGGGAGAGAGCCCTGAGCTTGTAAGATCCTCGAGCCCTGGGCTCCCTCCCGTTTGCAGGGCAGGAGGGGAGTTTGAGCTCAGGTAGATCTCGATAAACTCCCCCGGCTTATTCTAGCTGAATGGTGGAAATGAATGACTGAGGAGAGGAGTGCTTGCTTAGAGCTTGACTATGGTATTAATTTTGAGTGTTCAATTTACTTAGGGTGCGTGTTATTTGGACTGTGGGAGAAAACCGTGGAACCCGGGGAAAACCCATGCGAGCACGGGGAGAACAAGCGAAAACTCCGCACAAAAATGCTGACTGATTTAGTAGGGACTTAAACCAGCGGCATTCTTGCTGTGAGGCAACAGTGCTAATCACTGGGCCACCGTGTCGCCCATCTAAAAAGGAGGGAAAGTAGAGGTGGGTGGGGGGGGGATTCTTCAAGACGAAGATATTGAGATAAGAAAACTCTGGTTATTTATAGTAAGTTAGAAGTCGTCTGATTGGATAATCGATCATGGGTAAATGCAGGACAGCTGAGAACAATCATAAGCACGTGATCCTCTCGAAATTTGTTTATACATAAACTTCACTTATTGTCATCAAATACAGATTAATTATTGATCTAAATATGTTGTGCAAGATTTTGGGGCATATTTACATGCACGTTTATTGAGTGATTTTCATGGGATGCTTCCAAATGTTGGTGTTTCGAGGATTCGGATTAACTTGCGATGAGAAGGAAGATTTTAGTAGATTTTTTTAACTCTTAATGTTGATTAAATTGGTAATGTGAATCATTGAATCAGTCCTGCGGTGCGACGCCCACACCAAACACGGATCTTCAACTTTAATGAGCATTAAATGAGCTTTTCTCATCGGACTAGAACTGACTGCGTCAAAATCGCTCAATAATATCCAAATCAAAACGCCATATTTTTAATTGTATTCCAATTATTGTTATTTTTTCTCAAATTAATTGCAATACTGCATTGAATATCTGATTTAGAGTATTCACAACTATTTAAAATGAAGTTGAGACATTAATAGCATACGTTATACATCCATTATACAACATTATTCAGTATATGTTCCATATGCAAATGCATTCCATTGTAAAGTGCTTTCCTCTGAGCCCTATACATACTGTTTATGTTTGGCTGTATATATAATGGGCGTGTGTTTGTATGTATGAATGCACTGCTGACACATTGAGTGGTAATATGGAGTGATGAGTGTTATGTAAGAAGAGCTGCTACACTCATTTATTCGCTCAGAGCTCGCTCAACATACATCTATTCATGCGCTGCAGTCGCAAATTATACATTTAGAAGCATTTACGGCCATAAGCTACAGTGAATCGCTCATGCAGCTTTCATTCGTGATCATTTCTGACAAGCAGTTCATCTCTGTTTGATATGAACCAATGTTGGAGCAATTCACGAGCAGTTAAAGGGTTAGTTCACCCTGAATGAACATTATCTTCATGTGTCGTTTCAAACCTGTCAGATTTTTATGATGGTGTTTTATTGTCACAATAAAAATAAAAATACATATAAGGTTAATACATTAATGTTGTAATATTTAGAGAATAAAGTCGAAATTATAAGAATAAAGTAAAAAAATTACAAGAATAAAGTTGAAATATGATGGGAATAAATGACTAGTTGGGCCATAGCAGGACTAGTTGGACATAGTAGGACTAGTTAGGCCATAGTAGGACTTGTTGAGCCATAGTAGGGCTAGTTGGGCCATAGTAGGACTAGTTGGGCCATTGTAGGACTAGTTGGGCCATAGAAAGACTTGTTGGGCCATAGTAGGGACCAACATAGAGCTAGTTGGGCCATAATAGGGCTTGTTGGGGTATTGTAGGGCTAGTTGGGCCGTAGTAGGACTAGTTGGACATAGTAGGACTAGTTAGGCCATAGTAAGACTTGTTGAGCCATAGTAGGGCTAGTTAGGCCATAGTAGGACTAGTTGGGCCGTAGTAGGACTAGTAGGACATAGTAGGACTAGTTGGGCCGTAGTAGGACTAGTTAGGCCGAAGTAGGACTTGTTGAGCCATAGTAGGGCTAGTTGGTCCATAGCAGGACTAGTTGGACATAGTAGGACTAGTTAGGCCATAGTAGGACTTGTTGAGCCATAGTAGGACTAGTTGGGCCATTGTAGGATTAGTTGGGCCATAGTAGGGATCAACATAGGGCTAGTTGGGCCATAATAGGGCTTGTTGGGCTATTGTAGGGCTAGTTGGGCCGTAGTAGGGCTAGTTGGGCCATAGTAGGGCTAGATGGGCCATAGTAGGGCTAGATGGGCCATAATAGGACTAGTTGTGTCAAAGTAGTGATAATTGTTTCATAGAAGGGCTTGTTGCACTGTATTAGTTATTGAATCATAGTTATGCTAGTTGTGCCATAAATTGCAATTGTAGTTGTCCACAGTAATGCTAGTTGATTCAGTGTAATGCTATCTGTGTATAGTAGTGCCCTAGCTGCATAATAAGTGTTAGTTGTGTCATACTTGTGCTACACAGTATTTAAGCTAAATTGAATCTAGTTGGGTCATAGGAATGCGTCATAGTTATGCTAGTTGAATAACTGCATTGTTAGTCATGTAGTTGGTCCATACCCTAAGAGCAGAGTTATTAGTTAGCAGAGTTTACACTAGTTGGGCCATGTATGACTAGTTGGGCCATAACAAGGCTATTTGGGCCATAATAAGACTTGATAGCATGACTAGTTGGGCCATAGCAAGACTAGTTGGGCCATAGCAGGACTTGTTGACCATAGCAGGACTTGTTAGGCTATAGTAGGACTAGTTGGGCCATAGTAGGGCTAGTTGTGCCATAGTAAAGCTTGTTGGGCCGTAGTAGGGCTAGTTGGGCCATAGTAAGGCTTGTTGGGCCATAGTAGGGCTAATTGGTCCATAGCAGGGCTAGTTGGATCATAGCAGGGCTAGTTGGGCCATAGTAGCGCTAGTTGGGCCATTTTAGGACTAGTTGAGCCATATAAAGACTTGTTGGGCCATAGTAGGGGCCAAGAAATGCTAGCTGCATAATAACAGTGTTATTCAATTCAATTTAATTCTTCTTTGTTTCTATAGCGCTTTTACAATGTGGATTGTGTCAAAGCAGCTTCACATAGAAGATTATAGTGAATTGAAAGTGTCAGTTCAGTTCAGTAAGTTTAATATTCACTGCTGAGAGTTTAAACACTGAAGAGCAAATCCATCGATGCACAGCTCTGTCCCGAACCATGCAAGCCAGTGCCGATAGCAGCGAGGAAAATACTTCACCAATTGGCGAAAGTGAAGGATTAAAAAACTTCTAGAGAAACCAGGCTCAGTTGGGCATTACCATTTCTCCTATGGCCAAACGCCTTGTGCAGAGCTGCAGTCTAGGCATCGGACTGCAACTAACTATGTTAGTTGTCATAGTGGTACTACACTGTATTTAGGCCAAATGAATGCTAGTTTTGTCATAGTAATGCCTCATAGTTGTGCTTGTTGCATAACAGGATTGTTAGTCATATCATAGTGCTACCCTGTAGTTTTGACATAATAGTGCTAGTAGTGTGATAGTAGTGTTAGTTGCACCAAATTAGCTGCACCAAAGTAGTGCTAGCTGTGCTCATATGTCAATGCTTGGTGATTTAACAAGATTTAAACAAAGTCAAACAATTGTTGATTTAACATTACAGTGTAATATCTACTACATCCCTGCTGACAGGGAATGTCTCACAGCCAAACATGAGCTGCATCATATTAATTTAAAAAAGTAGCTTGATTGCAGTTTGAACTGATTAGCTTGTAGCTTCGAGCTAGCTTGTAGTCTCCCCCCCCCCCCCCTCTCTCTCTCTTTTATATTTCATTGTAAGTAATTCCTGATAGACGGCTGCCCATTTCAGGTTAATTTAGGAGAGTGCCTCAGAGGACATCTGTAGATTCAGAGCAGATTAAAGACATGTTTTCAGTTAGCATAGATCTGCTTCTCCAACCTTTATAGCATGACCCAGAGCTACTTAGCGGAATTGAAACAAGCACTCAAGGCGACGCATAAGTAAGGCAGAAGTTTGTTCTCTCATCAAATCATCTTCAGAAATCTTTCCTCGCTCGTCTTTGTCGGGCTGATGCTGAAGTGTTGGGTCCATACAATTTAAATTCAATTCCGGCTCGGGCTTCTCGAGTGTAGTCTTATATAAGAGCACGGCAAACACACTAATACGTTTGCCCGTCTGCAAGCACGCATTTATTTATGCAGCACAGACACATGCACTCAATAAGTTCACTTATTCACACGTCATTCATTTAGCATAGTCAATATATTTACAAATTACTCTGTTAATGAGTACTCAAAGGTCCTGTGAAGTGCTTTTTAATGTGCATTTTTTAATTCGATGTTCGACGTAATCCCAACTTAAACATAAAGATAGGGCAGGGCTTAGAGTAGGCTCCTCCTCTTTAAAAAACAGCCAATAGCGTTTAGTTTTGATTACATGTCTGCCAGTGAGAGTGGTTGGGATCAGGCGCATTAAATGAAATGCCAATGAGAAGAAGGGGGCGGGGCATGTCAGACACTAGAGAGCATTTGATTGGTCAGAAGATTTAATGAGAAATACTGATACTGATTACTCTGTTAATGAGTACTCAAATGTCTCGTGAAGTGCTTTAAAATGTGCATGCTCATTCAATGTTTGACGTGATCTCAACTTAAACATAAAAAAGGGCGGGGCTTAGAATAGCTCCTCCCCTTAAAAACCAACTAATAGCGTTTTCTATATAAAAGCAAGTTCTATTTCTTGAGGCTAAACAAAAGAAAACTGAAATGATTACCTCAGGTACAGCTCATGAGCTTTATTCAGTGTTAAATGCTATTAATGTGAGTTTGAAGGGCATTTTAGATGACATTTATTGCCGTACTACTGAAAGCAGCAGCAGATAGTTCACTTCAGATCTGGAAAATAAAATAAACCGTTTGAGATTGAGCTTTAAAACTGTGAAATAATGCAAGCCAACACATATCAGTGATTCGGCATGTACATTAAATAATGTTAAAGAGGTTTAATGTGCATTAATTACATTATAAACATTACCATTTCATGAGTGAGTGCACTATTCTGTGCTTCTGAATGGCTGTGTTTAAATTTCTGTCCTGCTTTCTCTGATGCAAACAGCCCTATTGCTTATTACTGCAAATCTCGTCATGTAGCGTGTTGTTAGGACACTGGGTTACGATGTAACCTGCTCACCTAATGTTTACGTTTGTAATATTTATATTATTATTATTAATAACCTCATGTGGAACTCTGAATCTGCGTCTCATTTCAGAGTCTGCTTAATCGGTTAAATACACGGTTTTTCACCAAGGCAACCCGCAGTACTGAAATATAATTGCCTAAACTGGCATTGGGCGGGTTAAATGACCAAAACAAAGACAGATTTTCATATTCAAAGCAGAATATCAGATAAACGAGAATGTTCACAGCATGTTTCCTAAATAGCTGCAAACCTTTTATGGTATTTTTATGCTTTAGAAGAGTCAAAAACTTATATACAGCACCTTTAAGGCCAACATACTGATATACTAACTTATGAAAAATCTCTTGAGTTCAAGAACAATATTGTTGTCTTCTTTAATAACACTCATTGTTTTTTCTGATTTCAGAGGCATCCCTGGGAAAAACTGTGGAACTGTTATTGTGAAAGCGGAAGAGCTTGGCAATTGCAGGGTACGTCATCTGAATATCTGACCCAGGACCACAAAACTAACCATAAAAGTGTCATCTTTTGAAATTGAGATTTAAATAAAGGAGCTTTCCATAGATGTATGGTTTGTTAGGTTTGGATAATATTTGGAAAAAAAATCTAAATGATAAGAAATATTGCTGTTAAAAATCCTAGCAATGCATTATACTAATCAGAAATTAAGGGTTGATATGTTTACAGTAGGACGTTTACAAAATATTTGATAAAAAATACAAAATCTGAATACTCTAATCAGGGTTCATACGGTCATGGAAAACCTGGAAAAGTCATGGAAAACAGATATCTGTATCCTTGAATATAGGTTAGTTGTCTTTACTTGTTTTTTATCCTTGGCCAATTACATACTCTCACATGATTAGTGCGGTATAAGCATTTTGTAAATACGTTTTACGTAGATATAAATTGGGTGTCACAGTGGCGCAGTGGGTAGCACGATTGCCTCACAGCAAGAAGGTTGCTGATTCGAGCCTCGGCTGGTCCTGTTAGCATTTCTATGTGGAGTTTGCATGTTCTCCCCATGTTGGCGTGGGTTTCCTCTGGGTGCTCCGGTTTCCCCCACAGTCCAAACACATGCGCTATAGGTGCTAAAATTGTCCGTAGTGTATGTGTATGATGTTTCCCAGTGAAGGGTTGCAGTTGGAAGGGCATCCGTTGCGTAAAACATACTGTATGCTGGAAAAGTTGGCGGTTCATTCCGCTGTGGTGACCCCAGATTAATAAAGGGACAAACCGAAAATAAAATGAATGAATGAATAAATATAAACTGAAACTAAATAGATTGTTGCACGTGTAATACATTTTAACATGTATTGTTTTTTACCATTCAGCTGTGGACATTGCATGAAACATTAGGTCATGAAAAATTTACTTGAAAGTCTTAGAAAAATTATGGAAAAGTCATGGAATTATAGTAGTTAAAATGTGTATGAACCCTGTCTAATGATTTTTGGCCTAAAATAAAGTCAGTAATTATTAGGAGAATCAGAAAGCTTTGTTAATGATGTATTCCTGCATTTGCACGTCGATTTCTCTGTAGTGTTTTGCATCGTCTCTCATTTTCTCTGTTTATTAATCTGCGATGTTCTTTGATCTTGTCGCTTCTCTACTTTTCATCCTTCATATTCTCTTCTTATAGTTTCTATTCTCTTAATTTACTTCATTATTTTTTTGGTCTCATCTCTTTATGTCGACTTATTTTATTTTCCCTCTGTACGGTAAACGTTTGCTGAATAACATCTTAGAGACATTGACTGTTTTTTTATTCCAATTATTGCACAGCAGCACAGTTACTACACTATTACCCAACCCAGGCTCATTGTGAAAACGTAGCCCTGTATACATTTCTGGAGAGCGTGAATATTGTAGCCAGAGGTACGCATGGCTGTATTTTGTCTTTAAAATGAACGCTACGAGGCGGTATGACGCCATTCCTTTTCATGCTTACCAGCTGACCGCTTACCTTCATGTGGATGGCTTTCACGCTGTTACCAGTTTGTCCAGTGGCTCACCATGTATGTCGGCGAACTTGTGATAAGGAGCAGAGTTGAGCATGACGATGGGGTCTGAGTCTGGCGAAGAACAGATCCAGAAAGCAGGTAAAACCAAAGCATAAAAATTCAATAAAATAGACAAGTAAATAACAGGGTGAGAATGTGGTCAAATCTGAAAACATCAGCCAACATCGGTGGATTTACGTGAGAACAGCGGGCACGGATGGCACTCGCGAGAGAAATTTGAGATCTCAAAAGGCGTACACAGCGACCTCTAGTGGATTCGTGAAAACAAAAACAGCAAAAAAAAAACGTACCTCTAGGGACGTATTTCGCACGGTCCAGAAATGTCTCTAGGGCTGAGTTTTCAGAATGAGACTGGGTTGCCATTACCTTATGTATGTATGTGTGTGTGTATTTATTTAATGTTGTTGTTGTTGTTGATCAGGAGTCAGTATTGATGCAGTTTTGTGGCAACAAACTGGACAAAAAAGACTTCTTTGGGAAATCAGACCCTTTCCTGGTGTTTTACCGTAGCAATGAAGATGGAACGTAAGTAATTTTGCCCCATTTTTTCCAATACAAAGGCCTGTACTTATTTAGGCCTGTCATGAATTTGTTGTATTGTCACGCAAGTTGTTGTGATAAGTCATATTATTGTCATTTTGAGATCAATAATACTGTCTTGAGCATCTGTCTGCGCTCCCAAAGAGCGTCTCACGCCTCCAAAAGCCACCTCATTCCCTATGTTTTGTCTTCTGAGGTGCAACTCAGTTATTAGAGAAGAAAAAACACCACAGTGGCTTCTCCAAATGCACTAAACTACATTTATCTGTCTGATATTTGCTCCAGTTTATCAAGAAGTGACCGTTCTGTTCTCTGTAACTCATCAATGGAAATGTTTAATGCAATATTCCCAAGTCTAATCCCATTTTTGGATGTAAACGCAGCTATTGACAGATTCCCAGTGGATGGTGCATGTGTCATATGACCTATTTCAGAGCCCTTTTCACACTGACTGCTTCTCACCTCCCATGTTGTGGTTCCTCCTCTTTGACGTCTTCTGTTTGTCAGATTTACCATCTGTCATAAGACCGAGGTGGTGAAAAACACGCTGGACCCCGTGTGGCAGGCCTTCAAGATCCCGGTCAGAGCGCTGTGTAATGGGGATTATGACAGGTGAGTCTAAGATAAGACCTCTTGAGGAAGGAGAAAACCCATTTACATATAGTCACTTTTCCTCATTGCTAGTGGTGTAACGGATCACAAGTCTCACATTATGTATTTCTTTACTCACGGATCGTACCATTTTTCAGATCTGCCAAAATGAGGAGGGGACAAATGTAATTAGCTTTCCAGTTATTGCATAAACAGCGCTGCAAGACACTTTTGGTTTCAACAAACAGAACTTAGAAACTGTGATTTAAAAAAAAAAATGGAGAAATAATCAGCTGGATAAAAATAAGCTGTAAAATATTCAGTACTGTGAAAACTTCACTGTTACTCCTACTGTTGCTGATAACGCTAAATGTAGAACTCTAACATTAGAATCTGTACAACCCATATTTATTTTAATCTCATCTTCAATAAATAATTCAGTTCTTCACTCATTAAACGTCATGTTTCATTAGCTATGTTTCCATCCGAAAATGTGAATAAACTTTATGCCAAAACTGGAATATCGCATAAAAGATGTGCGAATAAAGCAGCGTTTCCATCCAACGAGTCAAAATCGTGATTTCCTGATTATCTGGCGCCAAATATCAACAGTAAAAAGGGAATTTGCTGCAGTAGGAGAAGCTGCGTCAACCTTTTCATCATTTCAAGAGTTCACACTTAGCTGATGATTGATTATAAAGCTTGTTTGGCATGCTGTCCTGGCAGAGAGCCCTGAGCTCATAAGATCCTCGAGCTGGGGCTCCCTCCCGTTTGCAAGGCGAGAGGGGAGTTTCAGCTCAGGTAGATCTCGAGAACTCCCCTGCTGTAGATAGTGATTGCTTATAAGAGATAACTTCTTACTAGGAGCATGTCTATGGTGCTGATTTGGATTAGTCAATTAACTTAAGTTGCATGATTTTGGACGGTGGGAGGAAATGGGGGAACCTGGGGGAAACCCACGTGAGCACGGGGAGAACGTGTAAACTCCGCACAGAAACATTGGCTGGCTTGGTAAGGACTAGAACCAGTGACGATCTTGCTGTGAGGCAACAGTGCTAACCACTGGGCCACCGTTCCACCCAACTAGGAAAGGAGGAGGAGTAAGGGTGGAAAGGGGGATTCTTCAAAACGAAGATGGCTGTTATATAGAACTTAGGGTATTTATAGTGGCTTAGGAATCGTCTGATTGGTGAATTATAAATTGAATAATGTGGGGCCGGCTGCAAGCAATCATAAGCACGTGATCCTCTCCAAATCAGTTTATAAATAAACTTCATTTAATAAATGACCTGCGCCTCAGAAGACAATCCTGACACACAGTGAACAGACAGTGGAGTTTGAAGGCATGAGACGCGGAGCACAGACGCTCTTGACAGTTCTGGAGGTCATTAATAATATAATAACACTAATACTGAAAAGGTTAAGGCATTTTAGAATGACCAAAACAACATTTTACAGTGTGCTCAGCCTGCTGGTTTATCTATTCACACACATTTTAATCATCACATCATCTCATAACAAAATCACATGACCTTTTTCAATGCGCACACTGGAATTTGTGCGGTCAAAGTGTTTCCATCGTATGCGCATCTTTTCTTATCGATTAAAAAGTTGATCCTACTCAGTTATGCGCATGTTTTTTATGCGTATTTTCAAAATTTATGCGCATCTTGGCGTTTCCATCAACCGGTTTTTATGCGCACATACAAAACGCACATAATAATAGGTAGATGGAAACGTAGCTATTGCTAAATGATCAATTCTGAAGAATTATTCAGTGGCATATTTCTGAAGGCTGGTTGTCGCCACCTATTGGATAAATCAGTGGTTCTCAAACTGTGGTACATGTTCTCAGTCATTAGAGAAGAAAAAACACCACAGTGGCTCCTCCGAACGCACTAAACTACATTTCTCGGTCTGATATTTGCTCCAGTTTATCAGGAAGTGACTATTCTGTTCTTTTTGACTAATCGGATGGAAACGCTGCTTTATACCCAAATGTTTTATGCAATATTACAGTTTAAGTCGCATCTTTGGATGGAAACTCGGCTGATGCTGTAGAAATAGGCAGGAATAAAGATCTGAGTGACTCTGACAAGGGCCAACTTGTCTGGGTCAGAGTATCTCTGAAACGCTGAGGCTTGAGCATTTCTAACCCTTGAAGCAGTGTGAGAATTTACCCGAGGAGGAGCCAAACACGAGCCAATGACAGGGTGTTGGTGCCCTCGGCCCATCTGTGCAGGAGGGCAACAAAGGTTATTCGGTCTGATCTGAGCCAGCAGAGTCTCTGTTTCAAGTCTCAGGGTTTTAATGACAATTATAGAAGGAATGCACCACAACACACTGGTCTAGTTTGTATTCATCATTTATTTTCCTTTGGCTTATTTATCAAGGGTTGCCACGGCAGAATGAACCGCCAACTATTCCGGTATATGTTTCACGCAGCAGATGCCCTTTCAACTGCAACCCAGTACAGGGAAACACCCATACACACTCACATTCACACACACACTCATACACTACTGCCAATTTAGTTCATCAATTCATCTATATTTGCAAATGTGTGTAGACTTGTGGAAACCGGAGCACCGGAAGGAAACCCTCGCCAACACAGGGAGAACATGCAAACTCCACACAGAAATGCTAGCTGGCCCAGCCGGGACTCGAACCAGCAACCTTCTTGCTGTGAGGTGACAGTGTTAACGACTGAGCCACTGGTTTTTATTTTCATTATTTTTTAAGCTCATGCTAGGTTTTATCCCGTGTCCACCAGCTCATGCTTAAAACTCACTCTGTGTTTATCTGCGTCTGACGAAGATGATTTTCTTTACATCCTGACTAATCCCACTCATTTTAATTCTTATAAACTTATTTTCAGATATTCAGATATTTGACAGATATTTGAACTAGAAACAAGACAAAGACGCTAGGAAAAGCATTTTTTGCAGTGTAAATGACTTTGTTTTACTATATCTCTGCGACAGGATGTGTTTACTATAGCAAAGTCTCTAGAATACACAAGACGTGTCACTCGTATCTTTTTGAATGGGGAAAAGTGTAACGGCCAATATGGTGAATAAAGCCCCGCCCACTTGTACAGGAGCCAATCATTGGTTGCCATAGACTGACAATACTCTGGGGAAGGGGCTTGGACCAGACGTGAGTTTCTGCAGATTTTGTTTGATTTCGACATTTAGAAATGAAACTAAAGGAACAGATGCTGTTTAAGTTTATTGGTGATTCCTAATATGAAATGTAATCGTAAGCTAGGCAAGTAATTTTTTCAAATTTGATGTTTCCCCATTCAGACAGAATGCCCCAGCATACTGCCCGAGAGGCGTTTCAAAGATGGCCACAGAGTGAAATGACTTGCCTTAAAGGGACTTTGACTAAAGTCAGTACAACGTATTGCCATTCAATTAGAAAATTACACAGCCTGCAGCCCAAGAACGGTCCCTCACTGAAGCTAAGCAGGGCTGAGCCTGGTCAGTACCTAGATGGGAGACCACATGAGAAAACTAGGTTGCTGTTGGAAGTGTTGTTAGTGAGGCCAACAGGTGGCGCTTATCCTGTGGTCTGTGTGAGTCCTAATGCCGCAGTATAGTAAAGGGGACACTATACTGTCAGTGAGCGGTGTCTTTCGGGTGAGACGTCCTGACTCTTTGTGGTCATTAAAAATCCCATGGCACTTCTGGTAAAGAGTACGAGTGTAACTCCGGTGTCCTGGCCAAAGTCCCTCAATTGGCCCTTACCCATCATGGCCTCCTAATCATCCCCATCCACTGAATCGGCTCTATCAATATCTCTCAACTACACCTATAGCTGGTGTGTGGTGAGGGCACTGGCGCCGTTGTCCTGTGGCTGCCGTCACATCATTCAAGTGGATGCTGCACACTGGTGGGCGTGTGGAGAGACCCCCCCTCCTCATGACAGTGCTTTGGGTGTATGGCCATACACGATAAATGCGCTATATAAATACACATTACATTACATTCAGCAAAACACCAAGCAATGAATGTGTTGGCCATTATATCACCTGCTTTCAAAGGCTAAAGCTTCTTTTGCTTTTATTTTTGCAGAGCAATAAAAATTGAGGTGTATGACTGGGACAGAGATGGAGGGTAAGAGGAAGAACAGTCATTCTGCAGATACTGAAATAGCATGCATCGAGATATGGCATGAAACTGTGTGTGTGTGTGTGTGTGTTTTCAGTCATGACTACATTGGCGAGTTCAGCACCAGCTACAGGGAGCTTTCCAAAGGCCACACACAGTTCACTGTGTGGGAGGTGAGCTACTCTGCTTTTTCTCAAGTATTTTTCACACACGTCCATTTACATCATCATAAACATCTAAGCTTTTTTAATGCAGATTTTTACATCACTTTAACAAGTGTGTGATTGGGGGAAAATAAGATTATTGAATCTACTTAATACCTTTGGTACTGTTCTCCTCTTTGTGTAATCGATAAATAGTGAGATCATTGTGCTTGCTCATTACGTGTTCAGCACTTTACAAATAAACAAACACCGTGTTATTCATTTAAAGGGGGCCTATTACACAAAAAGTCACCAAAACGCCACAATCAGGATCAAAGCCTAAAAGGGTCCATTAGAAAACATTATTAGTGTGGTATTTTGAGCTGAAACTTCACACACACACACACACACTAGCGACATCTGAGACTTATTTTATGTCTTGTAAAAAGGGATATAATAGGCCAGCTTATCCAGCATGTGTTTTACGCAGCGGATGCCCTTCTAGCTGCAACCCATCACTGGAAAACATCCATACACACTCATTCACACACATACACTACAGACAATTTAGCTTACCCAATTCCCCTATACAGTAACCGGAGCACCCGGAGGAAACCCACGCCAACACAGGGAGAACATGCAAACTCCACACAGAAATGCCAACTCACCTAGCCGAGGCTCAAACCAGTGACCTTCTTGCTGTGAGGCGATTGTGCTGCCCACTGCGCCATCGTGACGCCCATACTTTCACTCATTTTGACTAATAATTTGTCTTTAACTGTATTTGCAAAGCTACAAAAACAAGATGCAGAAATGCTGACCTATAAGCAGACCCTAATCTATCATCAATAACCCAGCTGATATACAGTATATCTCCCGAGAGCTGCGTTTGCTTGCTTGTTTAAATTATGTTTCTGGCCATACGGTGACATTTTTTTCTCCGCCCCTGTGAAACGTATATATATTTTTTCATCTTATATAACCTCCACATCTTTGAGGCATAAATCAGACCCATAAGAGACAAGAAAATGTATCAAAGGGGGCCGCAGTGTGAAAACCTCAGATAATATCGAGGACGTCTTCAAACGTTCGTCTCCACCGAGAGCTGCTGGTTCCCTATTATCTATCATCTCTGAACCAGAAACACGGGATGATTTTTGAAAATGCTATGTATACATAACTATATAGATTGCAAAATTTAGATCACAATGTGGTTGATTTAGCATGACTAAATAGTTATAGTCGTTAATTACTATTAATCTCTATTCATTTATTTAATATTAAATTAGTTTTAATATTTATTAATACAGTAAAATAAACATGGAGAGGCAACACGGTGACTCAGTGGTTAGCACTGTTGCTTCACAGCAAGAGGGTCGCTGGTTCGAATCCCGGCTGGGTCAGATTGCATTTCTGTGTGGAGTTTGCATGTTCTCCCTGTGTTGGCGTGGGTTTCCTCCGGGTGCTCCAGTTTCCCCCACAGTTAAAAAACATGTGGTATAGGTCAATTGAATAAGCCAAGTTGGCCATAGTGTGTGTGTGTAAATGTGAGAGTGTATGAATGTTTCCCAGTACTGGGTTGCAGCTGGAAGGGCGTCCGCTGCGTAAAACATATGCTGGATAAATTGGAGGTTCATTCTACTGTGGCGACCTCTGACGAATAAAGGGACTAACCTTAAGGAACCCTAATAAACTACTGGATATTTTGTCAGTAATATACAAATAGCTACTAGTTACAATAATAATGATACCAGGTGTTTATGTTTATCATCAATAAATAACTACATTTTAACTACATAATTAATCTTGTTTCACAGATAGCATTATTTCAAACGGTGTATATGTTGTTAACTAAATAAAATGTTTTGGTCATTTCAATAAAAAATTTAAATTTGTTCTAATAAAATTAAATAAATACATAAAACTGGTAATAAAAACTAAGTTTACACTCAGAATCGTGGCATAGTTTATTATTATGTATGATTTTTAAATATGTATCTTATTGTGTTACGAAATGACGCTGACAGCGAACGTGCGGATTCACATGCAGTTTATTAAAGAGTGGTCGTAAATGTAATCCAAAAATACGTAGTCAAAACACAGGCAAATGGTCAGGTTAGGCGGCAAAGAATCAAAACGGTAAACAAGCAAGAGGCCACGCTTTGTTATGTTAGCTGAAAAAACAAGACTCAGCAATGTGTACGTGAAAGTGAAGTGTTTATATGAAGATGCGCTAAAGCTGTGTCTGTGTGTCCGGATTATTGTCAGCTGTGGCAGGAGTTGATGAGTGCAAAGAGTTCTGGGAGTTCTAGTTCGATAAGAATACCGGAAATAATCTCTAACAGAGAAAACACCACTGTCGATCACAGCAGTAGTATTTAGCATTAAAGTTTCTCCAAGTATACAATTCATGTTTGAGTGAAACATAATTTTTGTTCCGTTCTGAAATTTGCTGATGACATTTATTCCTAAATTTAAAATAAAAAACTCAAGTTAATTTACATTTGAGACTTGAGATTGTTTTAAATGCATGTGACGCCCAAAACACACCTTCAATTTATTAAGAGAATAAGGACAACGCTTTTAGACTATGCGCCTGGTGCACAGACCATTTTTCTACTCCTTAAAAATGCACACGAGTGACAATCACACAGTGTAAACCATCAACGACATGATCTGAAAGAATTACAGATGAGTCTAAAGTCTAAACAATTGGAGCTGTCGGCGATTCAAATCATGCCGTGTGAAATGAGTTTTGACTGAAAATAACATCGGCAATCACCTACAGCCAATCAGAGAGCAGCATCCACTAGTGTGGGTACCTGCAGGCCAGCGGGAGGCTGGTGGAGAAGTTAAAACCGCTCATTTTTAGTTTATTTGGACCAAAGAAATGGAGAAGAAACTAGTGTAAATTTGGCAGGAGCACTGTGTCTGTTTGACGTGTCATCTGAGCAAAACCACAACCGGCTCAAAATTAAAAAAAAGTTGAGCAGAAATGACTAATCCCCTTCAAACCCAGGAAAATATATACATTTTCTACCGCATTAAAGGCTTCTTTCTCATCATGTAGTTAATATAAAACAATATACAACGTGTTTTTGGTCGTGAGACGTAGTTTGGACAAGGTTGTGGGCGATTCTTCCTATTTTAAAGTCATACAGTGTGAAACCCCCTGTCGTCGATCCACCTTGCAGTGTAAACAAAGCAGCGACAAAACGCTAGCCCAGATAGTCATGCAGTGTGAAAACATCTGTGACACGACTACTTCATCATGCAGTCTGAACTCGGCATTAGTCACAGTCAGTCAGTTGAAAGCGGCCTCTGTTGGATTTACACAAGAACAGCAGGCAGGAATCTTAGAAGAGAGCATCCAAACAAAAACAAAAACTGCAAAAAAAGCGTAGATCCTGGGACGTATTTGGCGCTTCCCAGAAGTGTATATAGCAGTACGTTTTCACAATGAGCCTGGATTGTCTTTTGAATATATCAAGATGCTGTGATCAACACATTGTAATGTTTTTCAGTGATTATTAAATTGCTGCCGTTTATTTTGTATTTTTATAGGTTTTATATGTTTTAAAAGTAACTTCAAAATCAAGTAATTAGTAATCTGATTACTTTTTACATAAGTAATGTAAGTAATTAGTAATGTAATCAAATTACAATTTTCCTGAAGTGGCCAGTAATTTGTAATCGATTACTTTTTTTAAAGTGACTTACCCAACACTGATCACCGTTTCCTTGCAGTTTAATTGCATTATTTCAAAATTCAGCACTTTTGATTTTCACCATTAACAGAGATGATCATTTTAGCAACGTTTCCTCTTCATTTCCGCAGGTGCTGAATCCCAAGAAGAAGAAAAAGAAGAAGAAATACCTGAACTCAGGAACCGTGAGTGCATTTTTAACGACTCCTCACCATTAAAAACAGCGATTAATCAAACGTTCCAAAGAAGAGCAATAATGAAAGCGGCGCCCGTTTTCTAACAAACACACATCCTTATTGGTAAGACTTCTTATAGAAGGTCCTGCATTATGTCTTCATAAGCAATGCACGACGCCTTCATAAGCGGTGCACATGAATATTCATAAGCGCCGGCGGAGCTCCTGATTGGCTGCGACTCCAGGGAGTTGCATCATCACCCCCCGAGCATGAATATTGATATGACATTTATGATTAAAGTATGCATTGCTTACTGAAAGTGTGATGATGCCCTTTAGGACTCTACATAGGAAGTGTTACCAAAGTTTCATGTCGACAGGTCACTCTGCTGTCCTGCTTCATCGACGTCGAGGTCACCTTCCTGGACTACATTAAAGGAGGGTGAGTTTATATTAATGTATGCTTTAGGAGGACTCATTTGTGAACTAATCACTTTTAAAACATACCGTATTGTGGATTTCTTTTTTCTGGGGGGTTGCTTTATGCAGTTTGTATGGTAACATGTAAATATAACCCTTTTACACATAATTAAATACTCCCGCTGAGCCTGCACGTAAGTTTTTTTTATTGTGCATAATAATGATCATATTAATTGATATATGATGGATAATGGGGGCGACGCGGTGGCGCAGTAGGTAGTGCTGTCGCCTCACAGCAACAAGGTCGCTGGTTCGAGCCTCGGCTGGGTCAGTTGGCGTTTCTGTGTGGAGTTTGCATGTTCTCCCTGCGTTCGTGTAGGTTTCCTCCGGGTGCTCTGGTTTCCCCCACAGTCCAAAGACATGCAGTACAGGTGAATTAGGTAGGCTAAATTGTCCGTAGTGTATGAGTGTGAATGAGTGTGTATGGATGTTTCCCAGAGATGGGTTGCAGCTGGAAGGGCATCCGCTGCGCAAAACATGTGCTGGATAAGTTGGTGATTCATTCCGTTGTGGCGACCCCAGGTTAATAAAGGGACTAAGCCGAAAAGAAAATGAATGAATGAATGATGGATAATGACTGCTGCCGTGTTTCAGGAGAGATCAGAGCTGCTGGATTTACAACATGTTAATTTATTATTATCATCCGAAAAACATGAAAGTTGTTTGAGAACACTGTTTAATTGTGATTTATGACAAGCACTGCTCTTTTTCTATCCATCTGAGCCGTCAGATGTTAATTTTAGCAGTTGATGATGTATGATTGTACGTGTGAAAGGGTTAACGTGTCCTAATATTGTGTTAAGTCTCCTACAACAGCTTTAAATGCATCTAAAGTCAGAAAACATTGTCATTTTCTAGGAATGCGCATTTAATATTTAAATAGTTTTGATACAGTTCGTTTGAATAAATGGGGGACTTCAGGTCTGTAAGCCCCTTCCTCTAAATGGTCAGCTGGCCTAGTCTTTTTAACCCTTGTGCACTGTTAAAAATGGACTCCCCTTTCGTTATGTTGGAGGCTGTTTTAGCCCCATTGACTTTCATTATAATCACATTTATTGATTGCAAAGTCTTGGCAGCATATAATCATGCATTCTTGATTGTTGCTCATTGTTGCATATTTTCCCAGTTGTGTCATTTTTACTGTTGATCATCAGTTGGCAGCATTAACCCTTTGGATAGGCCTGTGCTGAAGATTTTCTGGCTTTTTTTTTTGGAGTTCAGTGGAGTAAAACAACAGATTATACTGTGTGTGCAGAAATACAATCACTATGTTTACTGTGTTCTGAGAGCTGAGGGTCTTATTTAGACTTTTTCAGACATATCAAGGTAAGTGCAAAGATCTCTCTATCACACACACACACACACACACACACACACACACACACACACACACACACACACAC
>CAIGQZ010032523.1:1865621-1877203 GCA_903798205.1 Danio tinwini
GACTCTGAGCATGCGTCAATAGCGCCGCCATATTTGTACAGTGCTCCCAGGACAAATGTCATTCAACTGCACTAGTTAAGCCTAAAGCCATTGTGAAGATGCTGGAATTTAGCCAAAGTCCCTTTAAGGCAAGTCATTTCACTCGTCGGGCATCTTTGAAACGCTTTTCGGGCAGTATGCTCGACCATTCTGTCTGAATGGAAAAACAATAAATTCTCCAAAATTGCTTGCCAAGCTTATGTTTGAACTTCATATTAGGAATCACCAATAAAACTAAACAACAACCGTCTTTTTAGTGTCTTTTCTAAACATCCAAATCACACAAAATCTTTAGAAACTCACGTCTGGTCCAAGCCCCCGCCCCCAAAGTAGCATCAGTCTGTAGCGATCGATGATTGGCTCCTGTACTAAAAGGTAGGCTTTTTTCACCATCTAACGGTCGATGATTGGCTCCTGTACTAGTAGGCGGGGCTTCATTCACCATCCTGACCGTAACACTTTTCCCCACTTAAAAAGATACGAGTGACATGCGCTGTGTACGGGTGTAGTAACCAGCAAACAAAGAAAACAAAGCACAAGTGCAGTTTATTTATAAACTAATTTCGAGCGGATCACGTGCTTATGATCAACACGGCTGGCACCACATTAGCTCCGTAATATGCCCAATCAGATGATTACAGACACATTATTAATAACCAGAGCTTTTCCCTCCAGTTATCTTCGTCTTCAAGTTTTCCCCCTTTCCACCATTACCCCCCCTAGCCTTAGTTTACACTTCCCACATGCTAACAAGCAGGGGAGTTCTCGAGACCTACCTGAGCTCGAACTCCCCTTCGCCTATCCAACGGGAGGGAGCCCCGGGCTCAAGAATATTACGAGCTCAGAGCTTTCTCTCGGGATAGCATGCCAATTATGCTTCATTGATTATCAGCTAAGTGTGAACTCTTGAAAGGCAGAACATTTCATAGGTCTGATTTAGTTTTTTATGTTTTTGTATTAACTTTGTGCTCAACAAGTAGCGTTATTGATGATAATACAGTCTCTTACTGCACTGACCATAAAGCAAAGGAGCACCAACTTGCACTAAATGCTCGGCTTATGCTAGTTTTGTTGAATAAAATCAGCAGACAATGTCAATGAAATATGACAATGTAAATGAAAGATGCTGCGGTGCCAGAAATGTGTATTATTGTCGGCTAAGTGAAGTATCGGTTCGTTTTTGAAGTAACTTATAAGGGTGCCTGATAACATAACAGTGCCTGCGCCTGAATGTGCATACTGTCCACCCTACATTATTGAATATTACAAATGTTATACAGGGTGGGCCATTTATATGGATACACCTTAATAAAATGGAAATGGTTTCCTAAATACAGTTTCCTGAAAAGCGGATTGGTCGTCGTGGGCCAGTTTAATGACCACCAAGGTCTCCCGATTTGACCCCCTTAGACTTTTATTTTTGGGGTCATCTGAAGGCAACTGTCTATGCAATTAATAAGGTGTATCCATGTAAATGGCCCACCCTGTATATTAAAATCAGAAAGATGGATATGCACATTCAGACACAGGGTTATTAATGGTTCACACGAATCGGAGATTCAATCACAAGCAAATCTTTCCCTTCATTAGAATGAGAAGTGAAAGCAGGAGAGGGGGTGTGTTTCAGGACATTGTTATATTTGCATTTTCATTAAATTTGTCGTTCACTTGAAATTCCTGTTTACATGATGACAGTAGCGAGTACCTACTGCTGTAGGTGTACATTAAGAGCAAATACATTACAGCAATCCACGTGCCAATCCTATATTGAAAGTTGTCATGACTGAAATGCCCTAAATCCTCAGCCCTACTTACTCAGACACACCTGAATCAGCTGATAAAGTTCTTAAAAATTGAATAAAATTCCCTGGCAGGGATGCTTAAGCAGCTTAGATGAATTTGTGGGACAGTGGGACTCCAAGTGAAGAAGGTCTTTGCCTAAATGATGTTCTTATGTTGTGGTAAGGGAAAAGATTTTCCATTTAAATTGATGCCAGCAAATGCCTGCATGTGCATTTGTCGTCATTCATTCATTTTCCTTCGGCTTAGTCCCTTATTTATCAGGGGGCGCCACAGCGGAATGAACCACCAACTATTCCAGCATATGTTTTATGCAGCAGATGACCTTCCAGTCACAACCTAGTACTGGGAAACACCCATACACACTCATTCATACACACACTTATTCTGTCACGATCACCGGCGATCTAACCACCAGAGATCGCTGGAATACATTCACATGAACTACAAATCTGCCGGTTTATAGACTACAGATCCCAGTCATGCAACACACACCTGCTCCTAGTCTTCACTAATTAGACTCTGACAGCTGATGCTGCTTTTGGACTGATTACTGCACTGCATAAACAGCACAAACACACACAATGTGGCTGAGTCTTGTTATCGGTATAGTGACTATACAATGTGTTTCCTTTGTATTGCTTTGCCTTGTTTTGATCCTCGCCTAGTTTATCTGTTTATCCCTGTCTGCCGCCTGCCTTCTGACCATCTGCCTGTTATTTTGACTATGACTCTGGATTTCCCTTATTCATCTGTTTGCTCCTGTGTTGATCATTGCTTGCCTGACCATCCTGTTAATAAAACCCTGCATTTGGATCCTCACCTCTGTTGTCAGTGTCACATTCCAGTATTACACATTCACTATGGCCAATTTTGCTTACCCAATTCTCCTAAAGCACCCAGAGGAAACCCACGCCAATACTGGAAAAAACATGCAAACTCCAAACAGAAACGCCAACTGACCCAGCCGGGACTCGAACCAGCGACATTCTTGCTGTGAGGTGACAGTGCTAACCACTGAGCCACCGTGCCGCCCTATGTTTCTTGTATGTTCTGACTTCAAAACATAAAACTTAAAATCAGCTCTAAACACATTATAATGAGCTGATTGGATCATCAGTGTTTGGTTGCACATATAAACACACTTAGTCTGTTCCTCGAGGGCCCCCCGAGGTGCTGAACATTTGAGCTGGCTCATTTACATTTAATCATTTAGCAGACGCTTTTATCCAGTGTGACTTACGAATGAAGGAGAACAATAGCAGCAATTAAACCAACTAATCAGCAACAGTGTGTAAGCGATGAGACAAGTCCCACTTACTCTAGCAGAGTTTACATAACATGAATGTTTCAATAAATAGGAAATAAATGCAAAATAGGATAACTGATCAGAACATTTTGTAGTCTTTCTTAAAAATGGGTTGAGGTTGTGTTAAGCAGATCATCAGTTGAAGTTGGGGTGAAGTGTGGGATTCAACTCATTCTGAAAACATAGCCCTATATATATTTCTGGAGATCTCGAATTATGTAGCCAGAGGTACATATGGCAGAATTTTGTCTCTAAAATGAGCGCTGCAGGGCAGCATGACGCTATCAATTAAAACACTATCAGTTGGGTTGAGGGAAGGGTGTGAGGTAAGATCGGTCAGTTTGTCAGTCAGTCAGTTGACAGCGGCCTCTGGTGGATTTACGGAAGAACAGCAGGCGCAAATGGCACTTGCGAGAATAATTTTGAGATCTGAAAAAGTGTACACAGCAGCCTCTGGTGGATTTGCAAAAGCATAACTGCAAAAAGACATACCTCCTGACACAAATTTCACACTCTCCAGAAATGTATACAGGGGTACGTAATCAGAATTAGCCTGGGTTGATAGAATAAAAACCACTAGCAGTTGAGTTTTGCCAAGGTTGATTTACAGGTGACGGTTCTTCATCCAGCAAAATATGTCTTATCAGAGAAGCTTAGATGTGAGCCGCTTCAGTCAGACCATCAGGCTGGAATGAGAGTTAAGACCCTTTAAGGCAAGTCCTTTCACTCAGCAGCCATTTTTGAAATGCCTTTCATCAGTATGCTCGGGCATTCTGTCTGAATGGGGAAACTGTTCAAAATACTCTCCAAAACTGTTCGCCAAGCTTACTGGTACATTAAATATTAGGAACGACCAACAAAATTAAACAACAACTGTTCCACAAGTTTAGTTTCTAAATGTCTAAATCAAACAAAATCTGCATTTTTTGAGGTTGCCCGAGCTAATGCGCTTGTAGACTCGAAAGAAACGAGATCACGACACAAACCTCATTTATGGCTGTTCTACACATTATCATCCTCTGGATAATGATCGTCAGATCACGCTGCTCTTCTGAAGTAATGCACAACTTGGTCTTGATGGCGAATCTCCTCCAGAAATGAATGTCATGTCATGTGATGTGCGCTTGACAGGATGGACTATACTTTGCGTTTGTTTCATTACAGTCGTTACAGATTACAAAACCTTTGTTTTCAATTGTGGTTTAAAAGCCCAGATGTCAAGCTTTATGTGGATATATTTCTTCTGTCTGTGAAGCAAGTATTCGCTGAGATTTCAGTGTGTTTGTTGACCACTAAACTGTCCTAAAAGCAAACGCCTGGAGAAACATCAGTCTATAGCGATCGATGATTGGCTCCTGTACTAGTAGGCGAGGCTTTATTCACTATTGACTGTTACACATGTTACACATGACATGTCTTGTATTTTCTATAGTATTTGTTAAGACTTTCTGCCATGTTTCTGAGTGACAGATCATGTAAATAAAGAAGGGAAGTGGTCCAAGTACCCAGTAGCAAGACGTTGTGACTTGGCCACTCTACCCTGCTAAAGGCCTGTGCATGCATTTTGTGCACACATAATTTTGCTCCTGCTTATCATCAGTGTTTTTCGAGACATTTTTGGCATTCTTACCCAAGCAATTTCACAGGTGATAAGCAGAGTGAATATATTAAATCACTCCTTGAGAAATATACAAGGTGGCGCTTCACAACTTCTGACTTATGGCCTCACAGCAAGAAGGTTGCTAGTTCGAGTCCCGGCTGGGTCAGTTGAAATTTCTGTGTGGAGTTTGCATGATTTCTCCCCGTGTTGGTGTGGGTTTCCTCCGGGTGCTCCGGTTTCCCCCACAGTCTAAACACATGCGCTGTAGGTGAATTGGATGAACTAAATTGGCTATAGTGTATGAGTGTGTGTGTGAATGAGTGTGTATGGGTGTTTCTCAGAACTGGGTTGCAGCTGAAAGGACATCCGCTGCTTAAAACATATGCTGGAATAGTTGACGGTTCATTCCGCTGTGGCGACCCCTGATGAATAAGGAACTAAGGCGAGGGAAAACGAATGAATGAATGAAGTAAAATATCCGTATTTAAAACTTTGTAGACAGTTTAATGCAGCTTCTGGTAACTGTTGTACATGTTTGAACAGTCTTTCGTAAGTGTGCATTTGACACTGCAAAAGATGCTCCTTCTACTTAGTTTTTGTATTGTTAATAAAAAAATATTGTCTTGTTTTTAGAAATAATGTCTCAAAACTTGTCAAGTGTTTCCTTAAAACAAGCACAATGTTCTACCAATAGGGTGAGCAAAATAATCCTAATTAAAAGCCAAAACAAGATTACTCTCAATATTACATGATTACTTCTGAACACAAGACAATGTTTTTGGCTTGTCTAGGAAGTTCTTGTTGATTTAATTAGTTTTTAGATGTATTCGGACTAGAAACAAGAAAGTAAGCAAAGCAAATTTCTGCAGTTGCACAAACCAACATTCATTTTTGGGTGAACTACCCCTTTAAACAGTTAATGGTCATGCAACACGATCTGATATAAGAGGAGACTGTGCTGTGCGGTTTAGGCGTACAACCTTTGCACGATCAGTCTTCTCAGCTTCTGTCTGCCTGGTGACTCTAGCTTCGTTGCCACATGGCTAACATGGATTTTATTGATAAAATAACTGTGTTTATGTGCTTTATGAAGGCTGAAAAACAGCATCGATTCGTTTGAAGCCGTGTCTGAGTCCACTAGATCCTTTTAGAGGTGAACCCAGCTCTGTGAGTTCATAAACTCCTCCAGAAACTGTACCTGGATGATGGAAGCTTTCAGCTGTGCTTCCGACTGAGCCAAGCCCAGTTTGATCAACTGTTGTCCAGTGTCGGCTAAATAATAAAGAATAAATTCTTATTGTATGTTTTATACTTTTGTCATTGATGTGCATTTGATTTTAGGTTGCCTTTTAAAATCTGGCAGCGGGCAACAGATGAAAATTAGCCCTTGTGGCTAACTCTGGCTTATTTACAGTTCTACTGTTGATTAATGAGCATCGTCCCTGTTAAATAAAATACATTCAAATTTAATCTTCAAAAAGATTAGCAGATTAGAGTGTTTTATATTATATATGATTTATAATTGGGCTTTAGGGAAATGCAATGAAGAACAGGCATCTATGACAGGGATTGCACTCTTGATATGCTGTCAAAGGCATTGCACCTCGCCAACCTGAATTCACCAAGTAGGACATGTTCCTGGATTACCATCTGTGTATATCTTGCAACAACATTCCAATCCACCAATCAGAATTAAGGGACACGTTTACTGTTTATGCTAAGTTTAGGCCTACAGTTAGGTTTATGCGCTTGCTCATGATTGTTATCCTCTGATTTTGGGAGTAATTTACAGTTATGGTTGGGTTTAGGGGTAGGGAATATAGGTATAGATTACATTTTTCAATGAAAATGATGTTCCAGGATCAACCTAGATGTTAATGCAGGATCATCACATCGTACGCAAAATCATGACATGCATTGCACCTATTCCAGTCACTGCAAAACCCCAACCATAGATTAAACACATTTGCCTGGGCATCCAGTCATCATCAATCTCCAGCTCCTTCAGATTCACTCTTGTACCTGTTCTCCAGCAGAACCCTTAGGGCTCACACTTAAAAGCAGAGTGCAGCTTTTATTCCTGTGCTGACACATTTTATATTGGATGGGACATACTGAATGTGCTTCTCTTTTATTCAGAAGACAGCTCCTAGTATTTAGCTATTGTACTTTGGGACAAGCAGTTTATAATTAGGCTATCAGTGTTAGCCGTGAAGAGATTGTACTTTTTAAATGAGTATGTCTATTACAAGTTGTTTTTTTGGTCAAGTTGTAGGAGCACATTAGCATATAGATGACCTGACAAACACAAAGTGAAGGCCAAAAATTTAGATTTGGCCACTAAATATGCTTCTGGAGGGGTGACTAACTGATAAATATGGATGAGACGCTTTATAAAGGAGATTGATAGACATTAGCAAATGAAGATTACCCACAGCTGTCTCGCATTTCTAAAGAGGACGGAATTTATTTGCTTTATTTCGTCTTTTTCGCCTGCTCTTCCACACCCACGAAACCGTCACAGAGAATCTATCACATAATCCCATATACAGTGAGACACAGATCCTTCTTATTGGAGCAAACAGATGCAGTGCCCGCGGCTGCAGCTGCCCACACACTGCTAAAGCGCACACACACACACACACACTCAGTTTTCCTCAGGGCTGAACGCGGGAGACTCCATGTGCACTCAGCAGAGCATTAAAGCTTTACTTGAGTGAATAGCGCTCTTTAAACGTGGCTCTTATACTGCAGGAAGCTTCTGGATGTGAGATCACATGGATAGATCGAACTTTTCACGCCTGCTGCATCTCGTTCTTCTCATTTACAGGGGTGTGAAAAAGTATTTGCCCATTTCTGATCTCGCTTTTTTTTGCATGTTTGTCACTTTAATGTTTTAGATATTAAAGTTTTTTATATTAGGCAAAGGTAACACAATTAAATGCATCATAAAGGTTTTTTATTTCAGTGTTTTAATTTATTTTTTCTTCAGCCATTCAGAAGTGGACTTGCTGGTGTGCTAAACGGGTGTGGTTTTTAAATGAAGGTTTTTATTGTTAGGGGAAAACTAAATACAAAACTACATAGCCCTGTGTGAAAAAGTGTTTGGGTCCCTCTGAAGGAGAATGTCTGGTTAGTGACCTCAAGGTGAAGCAAACTTGATCTCTGCAGCAGGACAGTGATGCAAATTCACTTCTAAATGGCTGATTCAAAACAAATAAAGACTTTGGAGTGGCCAAAGTCCTGACCTGAATCTAATTGAGATGCTGTGGTATGACCTTGAAAAGACGATGATAAAATTCTTCCACAGCGCTGTACAGACTCATTGCAAGTTATCGAAAAAGGATTGATTGCTGATTAGGTTTAGGGGGCAAACACTTTTTTTTTACACAGGGCTGTGTAGTTTTGTAATTTGGTTTACCTTAATAATAAAAACCTTGATGTCAAAACTGCATTCTGTGTTTGCTTGTGTTATTTGACTGATATTTAAATTTGTTAGATGATCTGAAACATTTAAGTGTGACAAACATGCAAAATTAAAGGAAAACAGTAAGGGGCAAACACTTTCTCACAACACTGTATGCTTTATAATTTTTTTTCTAGCTGTAAACATATTAAGTAATGCTAAAAATATGTATTTGTTGGACAGAATGGGTACCAAATAATAATGTGATTAATACTAGGGCTGTGCAAAAATATAGATACATCTAACTATCGCGATAATTACTTTTAAGATAGTGTTTCGATAGTCCAACCTCAGGTATCAATTCAAGTTGTGCCAAACGACCTCCTTCTCCACTGCTGTAGATGTTGCTAACTCGCGATCAACAAAACGCCAAGTAGTACGGTATCAGATGTAAGCAAGAGTGAGCATGGCGGAAAATATAAAGGTGCTTCCAGCTTTTAGAGCTGACGTGTGGCTGCACTTTGGTTTTAAGGCTATACCAGGGAGTACTGAATTAGACAAAAAAATGCCATTTGTAAGCTTTGCTATATATATAGTTCTCTGTTCAATCACTGTGCAGTTCTGATGATGGAAAATAAATTGGAATTGGAATTTTTATTTGTCTGCTGACTTTATCAAGTTGTCAATATAATGTGACACACATACTAATACAAACTATTGCAATATATCACAATATTTATTGTATCACAATATATCGTGATATATTGTATCGTGTCCCATGTATCATATTGTGAGGCCCTTGCCAATACACAACCCTAAATAAACTAAACAAGTACTAATAAGTACCAATCACTATTAACTAGTGGCCCAATACCTCAACCCAACTACTACTAACTTATAAGTAGAAAATTAGGAGTTTGAGGCAAAAGTCATAGTTAATGGAAGAGTACTTTTTACAGAAGAAATGTGGTTTAAAAGATTATATCTTAAGTGAAAACTCAATGTTATTTGAATTCGAACTGAAAACAGATGTTTAGATGTTTAGATTTATATTTAATGCAGTTTTAAATGAGTCATTTTCACACACTCGAAGTATATTTTAATTTAACAGTAATCTCATGATTACTTCTTTTGTCTTTAAATATGCTTTAGTTATACTCCTAAATATTCTGTTAAGCATTTATGGTAAAACAAAACACTTCAATGTAAATTCTATCGAAACTTATGTGTGAAAATATGCTTTTCATTTAACATTTTCAGTATATTTTTTACGTTAATTTATATATTCACTCATTATTTGTATTTATGTAGTATTTTATATTAGCTTCAGTTTATTAGCCAGCTAATTAAAATAACAGTTTCTTAGGAAATATAATTAAAGCAATACATTTGTATGCTGCGTTCACACCAGATGCTGAAGAAGCATCAAGCGCGAGTGATTTACATGTTAACTCAATACAAAGACGTGAATAGATATCCTGTGGCATGATACGTGCGAAGGAGGTGGTGCGAATGATGCGATTTGATCGAATAAAGCGGAGCGAGTTGAGCTTTTTGCGCGATTAACGTGTTTATTGTGTATTTTGCCCGAATTGCTCGAGTTGGAAAATCTAAACTTCAGTGGACATTCCCGCCGCGTTCAACAATCTGGAGCATTTCTCTTGTATGGGGCGTGCTTATGTTGTTGGTGGCCCGGGGAAAAATTCTCCTGCCGACACTGGACAACAGTTGATCAAACTAGGCTCGGCTCAGTCGGAAGCACAGCTGAAAGCTTCCATCATCCAGGTACAGTTTCTGGAGGAGTTTATGAACTCACAGAGCTGGGTTCACCTCTAAAAGGATCTAGTGGACTCAGACACGGCTTCAAACGAATCGATGCTGTTTTTCAGCCTTCATAAAGCACAAAACCACAGTTATTTTATCAATAAAATCCATGTTAGCCATGTGGCAACAAAGCTAGAGTCACCAGGCAGACAGAAGCCCCGCACATGATGTGAATCCGCGTTTATCGTGAAGTGAATTTGACGCACGAATGAATCAGATTTGATGTGCGAATGAAGCAAGTAAACTCAAAACTTTCACGCGCGAAGAGCATGATTTATCTGTGCGTGCCGTATCTGGTGTGAACACAGCATAATAGTTTAAATAAGTTGAAAATGAAACGTCGTCTCTGTAATTACTCTTAAATTGCCTTTTTTTCATTAATATTATATTATCTGCAAGTATTTTTTTATATACTTTTGACATTTGAAAACAAGTTCAAACTGCGCGCATTCTGCAGTATGCACTCATTTATGTTTGTGTTGTGCATTGCGATGCTAGTTTTATTATCTTGTGTATTTATGTTTATTTATATGTGTACTTACAGAATGGAAACCCAGATAACCCATACTGTAGCGGGATAGAGGGCGTTCTAGAGGCGTATTACCAGAGTCTGAAGTCCGTTCGACTTTATGGACCAACATACTTCTCGCCTGTCATTAATCATGTAGCAAGGTGAGCACCTTCATTTTTAAGCATACCCAAACACTATTTATCACTAATTAGCATTGTAACACAGAATTTTTCTATTGAAAAGCTCTGTAACAAAACAAGTGTAAAACAGCATGGAATGGAATCAACAACATAAAGCTAACACAGATGTATATAAACACAGTATAATGAAGAACCAAACAAGGAACAGGTGAACACAATCTGCAACCAATGAAACAAATAAGAACATACATGTGATGTACAATTATTAGCCCTCCTGTGAAATTAATTATTGTTCAAATGCCCAAGTGATATTTAATGGAGAGAATATAATAGTTTTTATAAATAAAAGCCTTTGCCATGATGACAGTACATAAAATTTTACAAGTTACTTCGCAAGATACTAGTATTCAGCTTAAAGTGGCATTTAAAAGCTTAGCTAGGTTAAATAGGCAAGTCATTAGACATTGGTTTGTTCTGTAGCCAAACAAAGAAAATCAAATCTTAAGAAGCAAACTAAAGGCAATAAGACTTTCTCATGAAGAGGAAATACTGTCAAAAATCTTCCCTCTGTTAAAGTAATAATCTAAAATAATCTAAATTTCACATGAGGGTGAATAATTATGTCAAATTATGTAATAAACTGTATGTGGTGTATCACATTAGGATCGCCACAAATATATTTGTATTGTTCTTCATTGTAAATTCCAACACAGGTTAATTGTGAAGATGTAGCCCTAAATACATTTCTGGAGAGCACAAATTAAGTAGCCAGAGGTACGTATGGCTGCATTTCGTCTTTAAATCAAACGCTATGAGGCGGTATGACACTGTTCCTTTTTTAAGTAAGAGGGTCTGAGTTTAAGTAAGAGGGTGGGCGGATCAATCTGTGCTCATGAAAACACTGTCGGTTGGGTTTAAGTAAGAGGGTGAGCGGGTCAATCTGTGCTTTTGAA
>CAIGQZ010032523.1:1877213-1901186 GCA_903798205.1 Danio tinwini
GGCGGGTCAATCTGTGCTTTTGAAAACACTATCGGTTGGGTTTAAGTTAGAGGGTGAGCGGGTCAATCTGTGCTTTTGAAAACACTATCGGTTGGGTTTTTGTAAGAGGGTGGGCGGATCAATCTGTGCTTTTAAAAACACTAGGTTGGGTTTAAGTAAGAGGGTGAGCGGGTCAATCAGTGCTTTTGAAAACACTATTGGTTGGGTTTAAGTAAGAGGGTGGGCGGGTCAATCTGTGCTTTTGAAAACACTATCAGTTGGGTTTAAGTAAGAGGGTGGGCGGGTCAATCTGTGCTTTTGAAAACGCTATCGGTTGGGTTTAAGTAAGAGGGTGGGCGGGTCAATCTGTGCTTTTGAAAACACTATCGTTTGGGTTTAAGTAAGAGGGTGGGCGGGTCAATCTGTGCTTTTGAAAACACTATTGGTTATGTTTAAGTTAGAGGGTGAGCAGGTCAATCGGTGCTTTTGAAAACACTGGTTGGGTTTAGGGAGGTGGATGGGTGGGTCAGTCGTTTGGTCAGTCAGTCAACAGCGGCCTCTAGTGGATTTATGTGAGAAGAGCAGGTGCAAATGGCACTTGTGAGAGAAATTTGAGATCTGAAAAAGCATACACAGCGGCCTCTGGTGGATTCGCGAAAACAAAAACTGAGATGTATTTTGTGCTGTCCAGAAAAGTATACAGGGGTAAGTATCCATAATGAGCCTGGTATGGTAAATTGTATGTGTTTGTTTTCAAAAATAACATGTGCCGTTGAACAAATCTTCACCATACACTGAAAAAATGAGTCATTGGATTTACTAAATATTTTTAAGGTAAGTGGTTGCAAACAATTAAAATGGGCTGAATTTAAACAAACAAATTAAATCCACTTAATTCTTTTGTTTAAATTTAGCCCATATATATTTTTTTGCAACCACCATAAAAACATTTACTAAATGCAATGACTCATTTTTTCAGTGTCAATTTTTTAGCTGAGCATCCAAAGTAGTTTAGATCTTTAACACCGCTAGGTCATCACACTCGGCTACCTCATTATTACAACTGATTTTAAGCAATAGCCCCCCCCAAAGAAAACGTGTGTGCGTACTTGCTACTGATAGAATACCAATGAGGTACTTTTGATGTACTTTGAGACGCTGGGATAGATTGGATTTGAATTGGGATTTAGCCTGTGTGTCTCCTACGAGGACATGATGTGATCAGATTTGGTCTTTGCAGATATGCCTCTTTAGTGAAGGATGGTTCAGAATACTTCATCCTCCTCATCATCTCGGATGGGGTCATCTCCGACATGGCTCAGACGAAAGAATCCATCGTAAACGTAAGTACAAAAACCACAGCTCTCTGCAATCCTGTATAGATAGTGTTATGAAAAAAGTATTGCTAGGGAAAAATTAATTGCATCCAAAAATAACATTTTGTTTTGACATAGTCAAAATTATTTGCCCTCCTGTGAATACATTTTTCCAATATTTCCCAAATTATGTTGAACAGATTCAGGAATTTCTCACAGTATGTCTGATAATATTTTTTCTTCTTGAGAAATTCTTATTTATTTTATTTCAGCTAGAATAAAAGCAGTTTTTAATTTTTAAACCCCATTTAAGGTCAATATTATTAGCCCCCTTAAGCAATATTTGTTTTTGATTGTCTCCAGAACAAACCACTGTTATACAATGACTTGCCTAATTAACCTAACTTTACCCTAGTTAAGCCTTTAAATGTCACTTTAAGCTGAACACTAGTGTCTTGAAGAATATCTAGTCTAATATTATGTGCTGTCATCATGGCAAAGAGAAAATAAATCAGGTATTAGAAATGGGTTGTTTGTTCTACATACTGTAGTTTTGTTTCTATGTATTTGTATCACATGTACATAATAAATATATAGACAAATTACCAACCTACGTCACACATGACGTCACACGGGTCCCCGGTTGCAAAAAAAGACCGGCTGCAATAGGAAACATGTGGTGTTGTGCGGTAGGATGCCAAATTCAAAGTCCAAAAATAGAAAACTTAACTTTTACCATACACCACACTGCTTAAAATGCCGACTGCAGACATCTTTGGCTAAAGGAGCTGAATGAAGTGACGACCTAATTATAAATGCTGGACTCTGCAAGTAAGTTCCCGCTATGCTGAATCATATACATTACTCGTTTTTGATTGCAGCAATGATTTCGGCTAAACAGTTTAACATGGTTAATTAAACTGCGGACACTGAATGCTGAGAATGAAACAGGAAAGTTATTAAAGTTGGTTTTAAATTCACACATTTAATCAGTCACAACTTGTGACACACTCTCTATATTGTTTACCACGACACTTTGAGTATTCGCTCTGAAATAACCTGCAAGTGTGACTTGAAGACAACATGAACACTGTTTATTTGACTGTGAACAATGTTGTACTGTGATAGTCATTGGCTGCTAATATGATTTCACTAATTAGAGTTTGCAAATAATACGTTTATGAAATTATATTATTAAGGGAAAAGTCTGAATGTGCCAATATAAAACCAACTTAATGTGTAAGTTCACATACCCTGGGCCTGTCTTACAGGTGTAGTTCGCTGTCAGAATGCAGTTTTGCTGTTGATGATCACCCAGGCCTTGTATAACGTTAGCTTAATACTTTTGCGCTATGCACTTTAGACTTTGCTTTTAATTTATTAAAATAGAGCTCTCCAAAACAACTCAACTCAGTTTATTTCTAGAGCACTTTCAACAAACCACAATGAGTACCAAAGTGCTGTACATAAAAACACATAAAACACATGCAAACATACAAGGAGCCAAAGTACATAAAATCACAACAGAAAATAAGTGTGTTTTCAGTGACCTCTGAAAAGACTCAAAAGTTGGAGCTGTTCTTAGGGAGAGTGGAAGATCGTTCCAGAGTCCTGGAGCCACTACTGAAAAAGCTCTATCACCTCGACATTTCAAGCGTGATAGTGGAACTTGCAAATAGAGTCGATCCTTAGAGCGAAGAGATCTCACTGGTTGGTGTATATTAATTAACTCAGAAATATACTCAACGGCCAGGCCATGGAGGGATTTAAAAACATACAGCAGTACTTTGTACTGAATTCTAGACTGGATAAACACATTTATTTTGATTAAGCAAAAATAAAGTTGAAGTTTGTTTACTTTTTAAACAGCAAGCCTAGACATCCATTATTCTAACTGCTAGAAGAGATGATTATGGGATCTAAAAATAAAGCTATCACGGCACTAAATGAAGAATTTGCACCCACTCACAAAACTCTCTTTGTGTATACTATTACAGTATGAAGAGTAGAAAGAAAAAGTCTGAGATTAAATCCATTTGTCTTTCCTTCGAAGCTCGTCAACCGAGACACTGAAATGTACCTATTGAACAGACTGTGATGTGCAGAGACTCTCTGAATCGTGATGGCAGTTGTTCATTATATGTCGGTGTGCACATTACCTGAGCTTTATATTTCAGATTTCATAATTACATTCCTGCGGTAGACACCCATGGCATTTTTCTCAAATATGGCTTAAATTTTACACGCAACTCTGGACCACAAAACCAGTTGTTTTTCTCTGTTTGTTTTTAAATTGAGATTTATAGTTGAAGTCAGAATTATTAGCCCTTCTGAATTATTAGCTCTCCTATATTTTTATATAATCGGAAAGAACACATTTCTAATCATAATAGTTTTAATAACACCTGATTTAGTTTAACTTCGCTATGATGACAGCACATAATACTAGAGTAAATATTCTTTAAGATACTAGTCTTCAGCTTAAAGTGACATTTAAAGGCTTAACGAGGTTAATTAGGGTAAAGTTAGGGTAATTAGGCAAGTCATTCTATAACAGTGGTTTGTTCTAGACAATCAAAAACTAATATTGCTTAAGGGGGCTAATAATATTGACCCTAAAATGGCTTTAAAATTAAAACAACTTTTATTCTAGCTGAAATAAAACAAATAAGACTCTCTCCAGAAGAAAAAAATATTAGAGGAAATACTGTGAAAAATTCCTGAATCTGTTCAACATCATTTGGGATTGTCAGGGGGCGAATCATTTTCACTTTAACTGCATACATCATCTGAAAGCTGAATAAATAAACTAAGATAGCACAGGACGATATTTGTCAGAGATAAACTATTAGAAAGTCTGGAACCTGAAGGTTAAAAACAAAAGCTAAATCATGAGAAAATTGCCTTTAAAGTTGAACAAATTGAGTTCTTAGCAATGAATGTTACTAATCAGAATGTTTAGAAATATTTACTGTAGGAAATGTACTAAATGTCTTTAACATGTTTTTTACTTAAAATTCGAATGATTTTTGGCAAAACAGTAAAATCGATCATTTTGACTTATCCCAGCAGGCACACAACGTCATAAGACATTAATATTAGGTTAGATTTAGGTCGGCAGCATCTAAGGACAATGATATTTTGACGTCTAACAATGACGTTAAATGACGTTGATATTTGGTTGATTTTAGGTTCTGTTGGAAAGTGGCCAAAATCCAACGCAGAGGCAACATCTTAAACCAACGTCATATTGACGTCAAATACTGACATTTATTCGTCAGGTTTAGCAACCAAAATCCAACGTCTGATAGACATTGTAGTGGTAACGTCCACACAACTTCAAGCTGTAACATCATTAGACGTTGATATTTGGTTGTTTTTAGGTTGCGTTGAAAAGTGACCAAATGCAAAGTCTGTCCAACATTGGCGTCAAATTTTGACGTCAACCCGATTTTGGTAAATATGTATAAATTATATATTTTTATAATCACACTTGATCAAAACAGTTTGCAGAAACACTTTGATTGACATTCTCCCTTTGTATGTGTAATCAAAGGGGGAAAGCCACGCCCACTAATGACCATTTGTCCCTCATTAGCATAAACAGCCCTGAGTGAGAAGCAGCCGTCTGCCATTAGCTGAAAATAATGTTAGCCACTAAGGGTTTTGAATCTGCCACTATGCTGACACACAGGCATCTGTAGCTCCACCCTCTTTTAAAAAGAGCACAATCTCATTTGAATTTTAAGCGAAAGTCACCGAAACGCCACAATTAGGATCAAAGCCTAAAAGGATAGATTTAGGTTACCAGTGTCTAAGCACAACGTTATTTTGACGGCCAATATTGACTTGAAATGACGTAAATATTTGGTCGGTTTTAGGTTGTGTTGGAAAGTGACCAAAATCCAATGTTGAGGCAACATCTTAAACCAACGTCATATTGACGTCAAATACTGACATTTATTCGTTAGGTATGGCAACCAAATCCAACGTCTGATAGACGTCATAGTGGTAACGTCCACACATTGTCAAGCTGTAACATCATTAAACGTTGATATTTGGTTGTTTTTAGGTTGCGTTGAAAAGTGACCAAAATTCAAAGTCTGTCTATCATTGATGAGTTTTGACGTCAACCCAATTTTCATTTCCAAACAAAATGCAACGTCCCACGATAGTCAATCTGACGTCATGTTGACCTCCTGTGCCTGCTGGGATGCTATTTATTTTTGGCTATTTATACAAATAATACCAGCAAATTTATATCTTTATCTACCCTAGAATGTTAAACAGGATTAAAAGTAACAAATATTTTTATGTTTAGCTGAAATAAGGTAATGGTAAAACATTAATGGATTTCTTTTTCCTAAATTAACATTGTAACTGGGTTAAATACATCCAAAACTATAATTTAGGTAATACATTTACTTAAATATCACTTATTATACTGTAAATTTCTTTATTTATTTCTTACTAACTTGATGCATTAAACCAAATGATTTGTGTTATGTATTTGAATTGACACAATATTTATAATAGAACAATAATATCAAAATTTTTGGAAAGTAAGACCCCAAAAGCCCATGCAAAAACTCTATTAGGTATATCAAAATGGAGTTCTGTGGGGTAATTGTGCTATAAAAGGGTTGAATATAAAAATTCAGGACACATGGATCATCATTTTTTAAAAAGTGCTACACCATTTGAGAACAATCCCTCTTATTATAGATCTGAACTCGACATGACATGCAGTTATCCTGCTATTGGGAGTCTATTCTGTGCGTGTTTCATTATTAAAGTGTTAAATGATGTGAGCGCTGTATTCTTGGGGGTTTTGTTTTAATGAACTCTTCCCTTCTGTTCAAGGCCTCCAGTCTTCCCATGTCAATTATAATCGTTGGAGTCGGGCCGGCTGAATTTGACGGTAAGATGAGAGAGGTGTACTGTATGTGATCAGATCAAAAGAGAAACCCGTTTCATTTATGTTCCAGAGAGACCAATCAGATGACGCTATCAGTGGCGTGTTTGGTGTTATAACCTGAAAATCTCAATCAGTTCATCCCTTAAAGGGGAGCTGTTATGCAAAAATCACTTTTATAAGGGGTTTAAACACAGTTGTGTGGTGATTGTGGGTTAATATAGCCAGTCTCTAATGGTAAACATGTATTAATTCTATATTTTTATAATCACACTTGATCAAAACTACAGAAACACTTTGATTGACATTCTCCCTTTGTACGTGTCTTCAAATGGGGAAAGCCATGCCTACTAACGACCATCTTTCCCTCATTAGCATAAACAGCCCTGAGTAAGAGACAGCCGTCCGCCATTAGCTGAAGATAATGTTAGCCACTAAGGATTTTGAATCTGCCACTATGCTGACACACAGGCATCTGTAGCTCCACCCTCTTTTAAAAAGAGCACAATCTCATTTGAATTTAAAGCGACAGTTAACGAAACGCCACAATTAGGATCTAAGCCTAAAAGTGTCCGTTTCATAGAGTTATAATCATTATCTGTGTAGTATTTTGAGCTGAAACTTCACACACACACACACACACACACTCTAAGGACTTATTTTACATCTTTTAAAAAGGGCATAATAGGTCCCCTTTAACTACCAATTTCTTCTGGGAATATGAAGGTGATCCAGTTACTTATACTTCCCTCTCAGCCTGCTGTATTATACTTATTTGTCCATATTGAATGCAGTTTATTATGAATTATATGCACTTTTTACAAAAGTAAACCTTGCTGGGCTCGCAGTTTGTTTAAAGGTTGATGTGATTTTTTTCCCCTTTAATGAAGATAAAAGCTGATTTAAATGCAGCTCTCAGTGTCCTCATTATCTCACAGCGCTCATGATTTGCTCTTTGAACTCGTCTTAGAGCTGCTGCATTAAAGGGTGTTATTTGAACTCGTATGAGACGCAATGATAGCACACTTCACTATTGCAATCTGAGCGGAGCGAAAGTGCCTCATGATCGTTTCTTCCCGTGTCATTTTCATCCATTTGGCAGAGATGATTGAACTAGACGGGGATGAGGTCAGGATATCATCCAGGGGTCGCTTCGCTGAAAGAGACATCGTACAGGTGAGCTTTCCAACCCTGTGTCTCATGTATCTACGGTCAAAAATAATAAAGCAGAATGGCATATGATTTCAGTGGCATTGTGTTGATGACTCAATGTGTATAGCTAAAGCTTGTAAGAATCAAGTTTACAGCATGTTTGTTCTATTTTTATTTCTTCCATTTTCTTTTTATATTTAATTTTAAATAGGTCTACATATTCCATCTTTAAGGCAACTACTAGATCCCTCTACAATGCTTATGAGAAGGATCAGTTACATTGACATTTATACATTTTGCAGATGCTTTATTCTTAAATGACTTGCATTGCATTGCATTGATGGACCACATTTTATTGGTTCTTGCTATTTCTAGGAGTCAAACCCGAAACGTTGCTGTTGCAAGCACCATTCTCTACTATCTGAACTACAGGGAGGCCTAGATTTAGACCGCCTGACTAAAAAACTGGAAAAGGCTAATAACAGACTGAGTTATTGCTTCTTATTGTGTCCTCCAAAATCCAGAGATCATGGCAGAACCTGTATCAAGTTCTTGCTTATGAAGATTAGAAGATTTTGAATCTGGCAGATGCGTACAATATGATGCCCCAGATGGAGGATGCATTAGTATCATTGGATACTGGGGCATTGCCCTCAAAGGCCTGTAGGGTCACATTTAATCTGGCGGGCAACACTCATGTAGTTGCATACTAGGCTCGTGGGGGATCTCTGCACCCCATAGGGATGCTGCAAGCTGGAAGCAGTGAACTAGCTCCACTGCTCCACCAAGCAAACGGCGCCTGTAAACACTATCAGTGGGCAGTTGTCCCCACAGAATGATGTTTGTAACTTAATTTATCAGGAATAATGAAGACACTTTGACACTGTGGGCCATTTCTTATGCCCCGTTTGCACTGAGTGGTAAGTTATGGTACGTTATGCTTTTATGGCCCTTTCCACTGTCAAAAGGTACTGTAAAGCGAACCATATTGTACCACTTTTTGGGTACCCTTTTCAAAGGATACCTAGCACAACAAAGGTGTACCAAAAGGTGGAGCAAAATGCGTAGCTGAACGCTATTGATTTACAGAGATACGTCACTAGCACAAGCAGTAGAATGAAAACAAAGGAAGTGCCATTTTTAAATACACAGCCGAGACCAAAATACCATTACACCAAAATAATATATACATATAATAACGAGCCATGGTCGACCCGAGCTCAAACAAACCTTGTTGTTGTCTTAATGAACCAAAGTCAAGAAGAAGAGCAGAATCTACCCTGTGCTTCATAGTTGTTTACAAGGCCTTCTAAAACATGAGCGGTTTCGCTTGCGTGCGCGTCTTTATTTTAAATAGCAAACTTTTTGAGATAACGTGCATGTGATTATTGAAGTGCTTCTGACATCCTTTCAGAAACAGACAAGCGCAAGAGTGAAGCACGAAAAAACAAAGGAGCAAATGAATCTTTCAGCAGCCTAAAACATGAGCAAAACATTGTAAGAAGTGCTTCTCATATGATATGTGAACGACCCGTACAGCTTTACTTTGACATTTCCTCGAGCGGGAATGACATTGATTGAAACTTTCTGTCATACACCACGCCCACCAAATGGTACCCTTTTGGCAGTGGAAATGCAAGGCTGATAAAGGTGATCCGCACCTAACCGGACCGTACCACTCAGAGGAAACGGGCCATTAATAACTCTCTATGCAATAAGTTTATATTTAATAACCATGTGGACCTAGGGTCCCACACTTAGGGTGTACTCACACTAGGCACAGTTCCCTTGAACCAAGTCCAGGCATTATTGTCCTCCTCTCTCTCTATAGACCACATTGACATTGAATTTTTACATTCTGTGCCCAAGCACCCTTGTGTCATCAATGAGACTGTTTAGAAGAAAACAGTAAAAGAATCGCTTTCGCTCAGAACAGTAGATTGCTTTAGCTACATTGTTGTGCATTTTTTAAGTTGGGACTCCCATTCATTGAGGAATAAGAATAAGTTATAAGTCTATTTGGAACCGTGCCTTAAACGTGATGTTGCATGTTCAGTTTCACACTCTGGTGCATTTCACATTCACACTATTAGTGTTCCGTGCCCAACCAAACCGCGCTCTGGCCCAACTCTTCCAACCAGGCCAGGGCTGGATGAATGTACAGAGCACTCAAACTAGTCAAATGATTGAGGATATGGGGGTCAAATGTGCCCGGGCACAGTTCGGATAGCCTATTGTAATTACACCCTTAAAGTTGTTTCTGTCTTGCCTCAAGAGGCTTCCAGTCCTAGATGGTTGGGCTACCCAACGTTAAAATGCATTTTTTTTCTCTTACTATGTAATAAGACTAAACTTTGACCTATGGCAGTGGTAAGCAAGTTCTGTCCTGGATAACCTCAGTCCTGCAGAGCTTTGATTCAGCCTTGAAAAACTTCACCTGACTGTAAGTTTTGAGTAACACGTAGACCCTGATTGGCTTATTCAGGTGTGCATGTTTAGATTCTCTCCAGGACAGAACTTGCCCACCCTTGATCCAGGATCATACATTTGAGGCAAGTTTCTGTCTTTGTCATGGTAAAAGGTCATTTATTGGCTGGGATGCCTTTGGGAAGGTCATTGTGGCGCTGAGTGGGTGTTAAAATGAAGGCTGTGTTTCTACTGAAGCAAACCTCATAGACCTGAAATATTGCCATGTGCTGGCAGTGAACATACAACAGCTTGACTTAGTAGCCGACATCCCTGTAAGCCATAGGGTTATACACCGTCAGTTCATCAGCCAACTGTGTACAGAGCCTGGCTTTCCCCCACACTTGAGATGTACCACCATTGTAGTTATAAAGCCTTGGGAATGTTGCAGCATGCTTGGATAGTAGAATAACTGGGAGTACTCTCTGCACATTTACACTGGACGCCAAAGTGCAGAGTTGGCCAAGGCAACATCTGCATTCTTGCCTACTTAATCTGCATCTGTGCTTTACCATGTGTATGTAGCAGAGAGCTTGTATTGACACTTTTGGCACACAAAGTCTATCTTGCCTTGGTAGCCAGACACATTTTCAGTAGAGTGATGGTGCTATACATGTTTCCCATTGCATCAACGCAATAACACCTTGAAAGAGAACGTCATCAAGAGTTTCCTGAAAGGATCTGGGATTCTATGTCTGGTTGACATTCATGAGTATGCCTGTGTGACTTCCTACTGACATTTTAAATCTAGGGTATCTATTACATGTACTATATTTCCATCCACCTATTTTAAGTTCATTTTGGAATATCACATTAAAAATGGACAAACCAGTGTTTCCAGCACATTGTAAGTCATCTTTAATGTTGTTTTGCTCATTTCTTAAATACTTCAGCCAAAGACTGTCATCACAGTGGTTCAGTATTATTATTATTCTATTATTATTACCTCTAGAATTGTCTTGAGCATCTGTGTGCGCTCTCAAGGAGTTTCTCATGCCTCCAAAAGCCACAGCATTGCGTTCAGTCTTCATCTTTTGAGGCGCAACTCATTTATTAGAGAAGAAAAAGCACCACAGTGGCTTCTCCAAACACACTAAACTACATTTCTCTGTCTGATATGTGCTGCCAGTTTATCAAGAAGTGAACATTTTGTTCTCTTGAACTGATTGGATGGAAATGCAAGGCAAGTCAAGGAAACACTGCTTGATTACCAAATGCTTAATGCAGTATTCCAGTTTTCCACATAAATCGATTGCATCTTTGGATGGAAATACAGCAGTAGATGCCAACCTTTTGTTCTCTTTAACTACACTTAATTGTGCAATTTAAATAATACAATCTGCAAGTACACACTTTAAAGCAGAGGTCTCAAACTTGATTCCTGGAGGGCCGCAGCTCTGCACAGTTTTGCTCCGACCCTAATCAAACACAGCTGATCCAACAAACCAAGGTGTTCAAGACTACTATGGACTATTAAGCAGGTGTGAGTTGGAGGTGGTTGAAGCTAAACTATGCAGAGCTGCGGCCCTCCAGGAATTGAGTTTGAGACCATTGCTTTTAAACAGGGGTCACCAATCTCGTTCCTGGAGGTCCGATGCCCTGCAGGGTTTAGCTCCAACTTGCCTCAACACACCTGCCTGGGTGTTTCAAGTAAGACCTTGATTAGCTTGTTCAGGTGTGTTAAATTAGGGTTGGAGCTAAAATCTGCAGGACACCGGACCTCCAGGAACAGGTTTGGTGATCCCTGCTTTAAAGGATATCTGTCATGTTTCTCCTCAGTTTGTTCCCTTCCGCGACTACATCGATCGCAGAGGAAATCACATCCTCAGCATGGCCCGTCTGGCCAAGGACGTTCTCGCGGAAATCCCAGATCAGTTCCTCCAGTATGCGCGAAGCAGAGGCATCAAACCTCAGCACTCAGCCCACTCCACCATCTCCAAACCTCCGGCGAGCCTCGTCCACCCGATCCACCCACTGCAGACGCAGATCTGAGCTGTTACACAAAACCGTACATGCTTTCTTTGGTTCACCGTCACTCTCAGGATCACACATGGCCTGTCTGAGTGCGACGCCGCCCTTCTGCACGCTGTCTTTCGGTATGTAGGGTGACGTTCGGGATACTTAACGCCCCGGCCTGGCGTATTGAGGTTTCAGAAGGGGTTTAGACTGTTTTAAAAGTATCGAGTGGCCTATTCAGTCTGTCAAATATCAGATGTGACTCTACAGTCTCTTACATATACTGTACTTTCCGGAAAAAATGAACGTTGCACCTGACTATGAAGTTGTAACTAAATTGCACAAAAGTCACATTTTATAGTTTCATTGAGAGATAATGTAAGATAGAAAAAAAGAACATATATATATATACATATATTATTTATAAATATGCATTAAAATGCATTTTAGTTCTACTTGCTTTGACATCTGTTGAATTATTCAAGTCAAAGCACGTTTTAAAGATGATTACAATAAAAAAAACGTACTTATATTCCGGAAAATACAGTGATCTGCTCATGTCTGATGAACCTCAGCAGACGTTTACAATTGTAACGTTTTGTTTTTTTACAAATGGATGTTTTTTTTTTGTACCTCATAAGAACTCTGAGCTGCTTAACAATAGAATTTACTCGTTTTATTACATGACATTTGTATATAGAGCAAGAGAAAAACAACAAAAGCATGAATAACACCCTCGAAACTGAAATGAGAGACATTTCCAGGCCTTGGTTTTCCTTATATTGTACAGTATTTGTGTTCAGTTATTTTACTGTCGGTATGCCGTATTTTTGGTCAATTGACTGCCTCAAACACTTTAAAGAGTTTGTGCTTAGCTTTAGCGGCACTAGCACAGATATTTTACAGGAAAAGCCTTACTCTACGTTAAAGGAATTGATGACGCAAGATGAAAATTCTGTCATTCCAAAGCAGTTTGATTTGGATTAATCGCATATTATTGCATATCTTTGACAATTTAATTAAATATTGACATACACTAATGTCATTCATTGAGCAAATCAACAATGGCTGCATTTACACGGCAGATCTTGATGTTCAAATCTGATTTTGTGAATGAATTTTTTGATGATCTGCTCACATCATCTTTTAACAATGACTCGTATCCGATTGTCTGAATTTACACAACACACGGCAAAGGCGAAATGACCAAGAAAAAAAGAGCACTCTTCTCCATTCCTGTATTTAATCTGTTCACAGGGTTTAATTTTTTTTATTCTTTTGTTTTACTATAGTTTATGACAGAACATTTCTCATTTGGCCATCTTCTTGTAATCTAAGCCTTTTTAAACTGGTTCTTTAATTAATTTTTTTAATTAATTGTTAAAACAAACAGGCTGAAAAAAACTATATAATAAAATGTCATGTCAAATACCCCCACCCCCCTCCTCTGCGGTTTCTTGAAACAAAAACAAAATGCAGTATCAATTATACAAAGTAAGGCAATCATTCTGGATCCTGATCATTGCTTTGTGCAATAAACAAGGAGATTGTTTTGTCAGCAGCTGAAGTCAAGATCTTTAATGTACTCATTTGTACCAAGTTCACTGGAGCTTTGGATAATTCCAACATTATAATGTCCTGAAGTTGTACCAACCACTTGTTTGTGTCCAAATTATGTGGAGGCAGCCAGTGTTGGGCTAGTAGTTTTTTTTTTGCAGAAGTTAAGCCAGTTAAACTGGTTTTTAATGTAGCCAGCAGGCACAAAACGTCATAACACATTAATATTCGGTTAGATTTAAGTCACCAGCATCTAAGGACAATGTTATTTTGATATCTAATAATGATGTGACGTTGATATTTGGTTGATTTTAGGTTGTGTTGGGAAGTGACCAAAATCCAACGCCAACATCTTAAACCAACGTCATATTTACGTCAAATACTGACATTTATTCGTCAGGTATGGCAACCAAAATCCAACGTCTGATAGACACCGTAGTGGTAACGTCCACACAACGTCAAGCTGTAACATCATTAGACGATCGTTAGATTAGATCATGTTTTTAGGTTGCGTTGGAAAGTAACCAAAATGCAACGTCTGTCTGATGTTGGACATTGACGTCGGCCTGACGTTGTGTTCTGATGTCAACCCAATTGTCATTTCCAAAAAAAAGTAACATCCCACAACGTTGGGGTATAATGTCAATGTGCCTGCTGGGTAATGTCCATGGCGTGATTTATGCACGTGATGTATCCAACAGTTTTATATAGTTAATATTGATTACGTGACAGATGTTGTGCTCTCTCTCTCTCTTTTCTCTCTCGTTAACATACTTAAATATGTGTGCTATATAACAATATAAAAGCTTTTTTTAGTTCTCGTGTAAGAGATTTAGGGCTCTATTTTAAGGATCTAGGCGCAAAGTCTTAAGCACATGGAGCAAAAGCATTAAGGGAGTGTCTGAATCTGCTTTTGCTATTTTAAGGACAAAAAATATGATCTGCACCCTAGCACGTAGTCTAACAGGGTTGTGCTTATTCTCTCATTCTCTGTGTTTTGAGCATAACCTGCATTAAACCAATCAGAGTCTCGTCTCCCATTCCCTTTAAGAGTCAGTTGCGTCATGCCATGGTGCATTTGCTATAAACATGGTGGACTTTGTAAGTGTAAAAACTGAACGCTTCGCTAGCGAGAGAACAGTTAAACAAAGCATCTGCAGCGCGAGGATAAAGAACGAGCCTCCTCCATTCAGCCTCTTTACTTTCTCTTTACTTTACTTTTACTCTTTACTCTTTTACTTTCGTGAAGGAATGAAACTGAAAAACATCCATTAGCCGACATATTTCATTTAATTTGTTAAGCGCAAAGATTTGTTTTAAAACTATTTCTAAATTCAGTTTTAATTTCCAGCAAAGGAATAAATGAACAATAATAATGAATAATAATGAGTTGTATTTAAACACACGTCCTGTTCTTATGCCCCATATGGTGATGCTTACATCTCTAAAACCCCACAGATGGACAAATCTAAGCTGTTTTTTATTAAAACACATATAAATATGCATATAATAAATAATACATTTTAGTTGGTCAATAGTGCGGTCTATTTCAGTTCCTCAAAATAGCAACGCTCCAACAATGCTCCTTAACACACCTCCTTTATAGACCAGCACACCCATGAGTCCACAAAGTGGCGCAAATAGATTTACTATTTAAACAACATGGTGCAAAACATGAAAATTAGAGCTGCACTGGTCTGAAAATATCAACAAATCTCTCCAAACACATCTCCTTATTGCACCGGGTGTATGATAGAACCCTTAAGGTTTGGGACTCTGAAGTCTGTTCTGAAATGAAAGCAGCATTGACGTCATTCACTACAGTTTTTAATGAAGCGCGACTCACATTAACAGGTGAAAATCCGATCTAGCTGCTAACACTGAACCTGGTACACTGGTATAGGAGCTGTCACTGGGGCAGTACCTTTTCAAAAGGTACAAATTTGTCCCTGAAGGGTTCATAATGGTACCTCAAAGGTACTTATTAGGTACATTTGGGTACTTATATCTTCCTTTGAGGTACCAATGTGGATTCTTTGGGTACAAATATGTATATTTTAAAAAGGTACTGCCCCAGTGACAGCTCCTGTACCTTTATTTTTGAGTGTATGAACAAGTCTTGACTTGAGTAAATCGGAACTCATGTGATTTTTTTTTTCCTGCTTACACGTACATGGGCCGTATCCCATCTGTTGCACATATGAGAAAAAAATCGGAATTGAGCAACTTGAACCATGCAGTGTAAATGCAGTAGAATCTGTTGTAGTATCCACATACTTTGTGCCAAATGCCTCTTTTTCAATGTAAAGAGAACATCAAATGCAGCAAACGTCAGAATTTTCTGTTTTTGGGTGATCGATTCCTGTAAAGACAGAACTGTAGCTACTCTCAGTATCTATAACTAAGCACAGAAATGCAAGCACAGCCTCATACAGAAGTAGCAGAGATGCTTTCTAGCATGCACCACACACTAATGGCCTGTTTTGTTTGCGTTTGTAGCATTAGTCTTAATTGCATGCAGTTTTGAGGTACATGCTATTTCTTCATTGGGTCATTTTACAATGATGGTGGCAAATGCTTTTGGATATTAAAATCAAATCAAACTGCAGTGTATGTTTAAGTAGGTTTAATAATTGATCTTACACGTGTATGAATAGTGCAAAACATTTCCTGATTATTAGAAATGATTTGAATCTTGTCATGCGTTTTAAATAGGTTGAAAGTAATTGATTATATCTGTTGAAAACTGAGTAATAATATAATTAACGCTAGTGTCTTGATGATAAATACATTTCACTTTTTGATTTAATATTAATCTGAAACTAAAAGACATTACATTTACATGTCTAATGTAGAAATGACCAGCTGGAAATTGCATCCCAATTGTAAAACGACCCAATTAAACTGCATTAAAAGAGAGTATCGCATGGATCATCCAGACCGAAAATGTGTATAAAACATTGAGAGATACTTGGTCAGACTTTTAGCAAGCTAGAGACACGGCTAAATGTGTCTTTAGAAATTGCTTGGGTCATTGTGGAGAGCTCAGATGTGCTTCTTCTGCTCTAAACCCTTCATATTTCAGCAGGAAAATACACAAGCGAGCCTTTACCCCGGGAAAAAAATAACTCAAGCACAGGCACAGAGCTCTGACTTCATTTATTTAACATGACAGTGTGTCAACTTCAAACTCACACCCACACACACTGCCTCTGTGCTGTATTATCTATATAAATCATGCAGAAAACATGCATCAAACTTTAACCATGTATAAAATGGGAAGGTTTCTTCCTCAAGTTTTCTCTTCTCCCATATGGCCAGGCATCGTCACTGTAGTCTTCCTCATTTATGGTGAAACTCAACTTAAAGTGCCTCTATTATACTGTCCCTATTTCTCCTGCAGTACGTTTACATCCATCCAAGGTGTAAAACCCCCACTTATGTTCTCTTTGAGTCTGAAATGAGGGATTTAGTTTCTCCAAAGCCTTCTTTAGATAAGTGGAGGAGGTAGGACGAGGCTCAATGAGAAATGTAGGATTTAAAGGAGCAGTTCACACACACAAAAAAATATGAACATTTACTCACTATTTACTCTTTCTCAGGTGTTTTTAAACCTTTTTAAGTTTGTTTATAAGCTAAAGAAGATAATTTGAAGAATGCTGAAGACCACATTTCCTCAAAATACCTTTCTTTGTCTTCAGCAGAAGAAAACAAGTAAAGGGAGAGTAAATGATGACAGAACTTTCAGTTTTGGGTGAACTATCCCTTTAAATTCAATACAACAACTCAAAGGCTCGCCTACACAAGATAGAAATTGTGGTCCTTTGTCAATGTCCACTGTCATGTTTCCAAAGACTATGGAATACAGAATATATTTCCCTTATATAGTTTTTAATAGGGAAATAAAAGTGATCAATTTGGCTGATCAAAAAGAGCCACTCACTCACTCTCCTTAAAGGTCCCATGAAATTAAAGTTTTGTAATATGTTAGTTTGTGTATTCTTAGTTTTTAGGGTATCTATAAGCTAGTGTGCACTAAAACAGTGACTCATTTAGAAGATATAAGACCGATATAAACATATACAGCTTGTAGTTTGTGCCTTCCACCTAAATGGATCAGCGCTTTTATTGACGTCACCTCATGCTTCAGTTTCTCATCAAATGTTCTCTATCAAATTATCTCTAGTGTTTGACTTGCCCCACCCCTTCTTCTTATTGGCTATTCATTTGATGCGCTTGAGCTCAACCACTCTCACTGGCAGGTCTGTGATAGAAACAAAACACTATCGGCTGTTTTTTTTAAAGGGGAGGAGCTATACTATATCCCGCACTCTTCTTGTGTTTAAACACCGAATAAGAATGCACATTTCAAGGACCTTTAAGATTAGCCCCTTATTTATCAGGGGTCGCCACAGCGGAATGAACCGCCAATTACTCTGTCTTATGTTTTATGCATGTGAAGCTACAACTCAGCCCTGGAAACCATAAGATATAACATAAATGACACAAAAGAGCCAATCATTGATTAATTTAGACTTATGATTCTCTGGTGGAGGGGCTTCATACAGACTCGTGTGTTTTTAGGACAGTTTGTGCAGCTTCACTGTTATGAAGCCTCTGGGGTCGACAAACGCACTGATATCTCAGCGAATACTTGCCTCACAGTCATCAGAAATATGTCAAAGTGAAGCCTGAAGTCTCTACTTTTAAACATAATAACAACACTTGTAAACAAATGTTCTCTGGTTTTGTAATCTGTATAAAATGAACAGCAACTAGCAACACACAATCTTGTAAACAAGGAGGCGACTGTTATTTTGGAAGAAGATTTACCATCAGGAATAATACGTCCAGTGTGATTGGACACTGCATTATTATTATTATTATTATTATGTATAACATGCAAGTTGGGTGAAATGGTGGCTTAGTGGTTAGCACTGTGGCCTCACAGCTAGAAGGTCTCTGGTTCGAGCCTCGGCTGGGTCAGTTGGCATTTCTGTGTGGAGTTTGCATGTTCTCCCCGTGTTGGCGTGGGTTTCCTCCGGATGCTCCGGTTTCCCCCATAGTCCAAACACATGCGCTATAGGGGGATTGATGAACTAAATTGGACGTAGTGTATGAGTGTGAATGTGAGAGTGTATGGGTGTTTCCCAGTACTGGGTTGCGGCTAGAAGGGCATCCGCTGCATAAAAAATATGCTGGATTAGTTGGTGGTTCATTCCGCTGTGGCGATCCCTTTAGTTTGTTTGTTTGATTCGAAAATTCAGAAACAAGCTTTAAGAGACATCTGTGGTGAAATTCATCGGCTACAATCTGGCTTCATGAAAGGTCTGAAAAATCATAATTGGGGCACTTTAAATTGATTACAAACCGTCCATAGATTATTAATACACTGATTATCACAATACATCTTCCTCTGAAGGACACTTTCGAGTGAAAACAATCATGGCCGCCTTATTGAAATGTCATTCCAAACTGAAGTGCTCACTTTGAAGGGAACTTCCGATTTTGAAGGGTACGACTGATGGACACTTCGAGTCCCGATGATCCTTTGCAAAGGGCTCATCACTATGCCCCAATCCCTTTAAAGTGCTCACTTCGAAGGGATCCCAGCAGGCACACAACATCATAAGATGTTATTATTAGTTTAGATTTAGGTCGCCAGCATCTAAGGACAACGTTATTTTAATGTCCAATAGCTAGGTCAAATTACGTAGATTTTTGGTTGTGTTGGAAAGTAGCCAAAATCCAACGTCAAGGCAACATCTTAAACCAACATCATATTGACGTCAAATACTGACATTTATCGTCAGGTTTGGCAACCAAAATCCAACATCTGATAGACGTCATAGTGGTAACGTCCACACAACGTCAAGCTGTAACATCATTAAACGTTGATATTTGGTTGATTTTAAGTTGGACGTTGGACATTGACGTCGGCCTGATGTTTGGGTTCTGATGTAAACTCAATTTTATTTTCCAAATAAAATGCAACGTCTCTATGATGTTGGTGTACAAGATCAATCTGTCGTCATGTTGACATCCTGTACCTGCTGGGCTCAGGGCATATAGAGATGAACTCTAATAGATGTCTTGTTGACCTAATAACTTCAGCTTGATAACTCACAAAATAAAACGTGCTTTAATAACTCGAGATGAAGGATAGATCTACTTCCTGGGCATTTCTTTGTTTTGTAACTGAACTCTATCTTCGACTGCATGGCTAATCAATTGTTTACACGTGACAGATATTGAGCATTTAATCTCAGGTGTGATGATCCTAATTTGTAATAAAAGTAGTGAGCGGTGTTTGAATAGTTAGATCTGCTCTCCGGGGTTTGGAGGTTGTGTTAGTTATTATTATTACTATTATTATTATTTATTTCTTTGATACAGTAATGGCTTGAGGGCATGAACTTTAGCCCTGAATCCTTCTGGTGAGAATATGTTGAAAAGGAGCGTTCTTATGAACATATAATTGGGGTAATTGAAATCCCCATATTATATATATATATATATATATATACAGTTGCAATCAGAATTATTCAACCTCCTGATTTGTTAGCCCCCCTGTTAATTCTTTTCCCCAATTTCTGTTTAACGGAGAGAATATTTTTTCAACACATCTGTAGACTATCGAAAAAATAAATAGCTTAAATGAGTTAATAATTTTGACCTTAAAATGGGTTTTAAAAATTAAAAACTGCTTTTATTCTAGCCAAAATCAAACAAATAAGACTTTCTCCAGAAGAAAAAAAACATTATCAGACATACTGTGAACATTTCCTTGCTCTGTTAAACATCATTTGGGAAATATAAATAATTCAATAATAATTCAAAGGGGGTTCAATAATTCTGATTGCAACTGTATATATATATACACATATACATATAGCTACATCTATATATATATACACATATTATTTATGAACTCACACATTAGTATTGCCTGCATCATATTTGCATGTGCAATATTTCAGTAGCCAACATATGTTGTGGATTGTTTGTTTACAATGTTTGCCTTAAAAGAGCATCTATTTGTGTTATGCCAAATTTAATCTATTCTATTGTTGCATTATGTTGATTTCTCATGCGAGTGTTTGCAGTATTTAAAGATCGGGGTGCTTTATTTGCTTTGTGGAGGAGATGCATGCAGGTTTGGCATTGAATGCACTCACAAATTAATCAATTGTAGCACTTTTCAATGCAAGAACGTGATTATTATTTGAAAAATACCATATAGTTATGGAGATTCCCTAAGTTTGCTTGAATAAAGGCCCTAATTTTGACCAGTTTTATAATCGTTTCTGAAATGGTTTATGGCTAATAACTAAGAGGAAGACACGACTTCATATTATATGAGGACAGAAATGCTGTAATGAGAACTATAATGAAATCTAATGGATTTTTGCCCCTTATTTTATAAATAAATATTAAAATGAAACATGATTATGACTGTTTTTTTTCTGTGTATTTATTATTGCAATTTATTACTTTTTTTTTCAGCATAGTGCCTTTATTTATCAGGGGTTGCCTATGTTGCATATGTTTTACACAGCAGATGCCCTTCCAGCTGCAACCCAGTACTGGGAAACACCCACACACACATTCACTGCGGCCAATTTAGCTTACCCAATTCCCCTATAACGCATGTGTTTAGACTGTGGAGGAAACCGGAGCACCCGGAGGAAACCCACACCAACACGGCGAGAACATGCAAACTCCACACAGAAATGTCAACTGGTCCAGTAAGGGCTCGAACCAGCGACCTTCTTGCTGTGAGGTGATTGTGCTACCCACTGCGCCACCGTGACGCCCAATTGCAATTCACATTCATATAATTTCACAGGTTTGTATTCATAGTTGGACATTTTTATTATGCAAATCCAACACAAATCGATTAAGTTAACTTAATACTTTTTACAAATATAAGTGGACTGAACATAAAACAATTAAGTTGTCTCAAAAAATTTGAGAATTGTGTTGCTTCAGCTCGTTTTGAACAAGCAGCAAAAGTCATTTTGTTGACGCTTAAATCAGTGGCTCCCAAAGTCAGGGTCGGGACCCCCTGGTTGGTTGCAAGACAATGAGAGGGGGTCACTTGGTGATTTCCAAATATATCATATATGTTATTAAACTATTAGAATTACAATATTTTATTCATTCATTTTATTTTCAGCTTAGTCCCTTTATTAATCAGGGATCGCCACAGTGGAATGAACCGCCAACTTATCCAGCATAAGTTTGTGTTGGGTTGCAGCTGGAAAGGCATCCGCTGCGTAAAACATATGCTGGAAAGTTGGTGGTTCATTCCGCTGTGGCGACCTCAGATTAATAAAGGGACTAAGCCGAAAAGTGAATGAATAATGATTATAAAAACTGTTGCACTTCTTTGTGTTGTCAATAAGCTTGTTTATATAGCTCCTATTGGTGTGTGTGTGTGTGTGTGTGTGTGTGTGTGTGTGCACTGTTGTGTGCAATGGTTTGTATGTTAATAACCACCTTCGAGGATAGCGGGGAAGCTCGAGTAACTGTAATTGTTATTTTGGGGGTCGAGGACTGAAATGTTTGGGAACCCCTGGTTTAAATCATCAAATGTCCACTAGAGGGCAGTCTGTGTCTTCATTGTGTTCAATGAGTTTTGACTGATCCTCTCCTGCCCTCTGCCGTTCATTTACACACATTACTGACAATTTTCATTCATTTTCTTTTCGGCTTAGTCCCTTTATTCGTCAGGGGGTTGCCACAGCAGAGTGAACCGCCAACTTATCCAGCATATGTTTTAAAGATGCTCTTTCAGCTGCAACCCATCACTGGGAGACATCCATACACTCTCTTTCACACACACACACACTAATTCTTTACGACCAATTTAGTTTACTCAGTTCCCCTATAGCGCATGTGTTTGGACTGTGGGAAACCGGTGCACCCGGAGGAAACACACACCAACACAGGGAAAAACATGCAAACTCCACACAGAAACTTCAACTGGCCAAGCCAGGGCTCGAACCAGCACCTTCTTGCTGTGAGGCGATAGTGCTACCCACTGCGCCACCGTGATGCCTATTATATCCATAACTTGCAGAATATAAAAATAGTATTTAATGGGTCACATAAAAAAACAATATGCAAATGAAAATCCATCAGCCTTTCAATTCTTTTTTGATTAGATTAGGACCCCTGGGCTTATTACGCTAGATTAATGACACAGCAGCAGAAGACCACACCGGGTCAGCTAAGAACAGGAAACTGAGGCTACAATTCACAGAGGTTCACCAAAATTGCACAATAGTTTACTGGAGTTTAATTGGAGAAACGTTGCCTGGTTTGATGAGTCTCCATTTCTGCTGCCACATTCAGATGGTCGGGTCAGAATTTGGCCTCAACACCATGAAAGCATGGATCCATCCTGCCTTGTATCAGCGGTTCAGGCTGGTGGTGGTGGTGTAATGGTGTGGGGGATATTTTCTTGGCACACTTTGGGTCCATTAGTACCAATTGAGCATGGTGTCAACGCCACAGCCTACCTGAGTATTGTTGCTGACCATGTCCATCCCTTTATGACCACAGTGTCTCCATCTTCTGATGGCTACTTCCAGCAGGATAACGCTCCATGTCATAAATCGCCAATCATCTCAGACTGGTTTCATGAACATGACAATGAGTTCACTGTACTCAAATGGCCTCCACAGTCAGCAGATCTCAATCCAATAGAGCACCTTTGGGATGTGGTGGAACGGGAGATTGGCATCATGGATGTGCAGCTGACAAATCTGCAGCAACTGTGTGATGATATCATGTCAATATGGAGCAAAATCTCTGAGGAATATTTTCAGTACCTTGTTGAATCTACGCCATGAAGGATTAAGGCCGTTCTGAAGGCAAAAGGGGGTCCAACCCCACTACAGGTAAGGTGTACCTAATAAAGTGGCTGGTGAGTGAATATATAATAAAAGGAGGAATCCTTGTCTGTAAACTTGTTTGATTTTATAATCAAATATGAAGATAAAATGAATGCAGCTAAATAAAACCAAGATTTGTTGTGATGTTCATTATATAGAGTCAGATGTTCAGGATCTCAGAAGAGCTTAACAATAAATAGTCAATATTCTACTACAGAATTTCTACTGAGAACTTTATACAAAAATGTAAACAAAATACAATAAATATAAGAGTTTCCAGCGTCATATTCATATACAGATCTACATTGACATGACACACTTATGAAACCTGATGCCTGTAAACACATCAGACCTGTAATTCTTCATTTTTCACACTGTTTTCTTCCTGCTCAAGAAGAAACGGCGTGACTTATTCTGTACCCATAATGCCTTGTCTCTCACATTCCACGCTGATGTTTCCTTTTCATTTTGCAGGCAGTTTCCATGATTTCATTTCTGTGTGGTTTCAATAATTAGCACTCGCGCTGTGATCTGAACTCTCAGATACCAAACTCAGTCAATTCACATGTTATCAGTAGTCATTAGTATACTTACTATAAATTCAAGTATACTTTCACTCTATTTTAAAGTGCTTCTCAGAAATAATACTTAAATTGATTTGAGTTATAAAGTCACAATTCTGGGTTATAAAGTCACAATAATGAGTTATAAAGTCACAATTCTGAGCTAT
>CAIGQZ010032523.1:1901196-1922033 GCA_903798205.1 Danio tinwini
AGTCACAATTCTGTGTTATAAAGTCACAATAATGAGTTATACTCGCAATTCTGAGCTATAAAGTCACAACTGTTATAAAGTATTAGTTATAAAGTAAGAATTCTGTTATATAGTCACAATTCTGCACAATTCATGAACATATTTGCAATGTAAAGTACCACATAAAACTTTTATTTATTTATTTTTTTATTGTAAATATGTACAAACTTGGAACAAAAGAATACATCTCACAACAATTATAAACCGCATAAGATAAAATAAAATGAGAAACATTATTTCAGTTAAGTATAAGCAGATGCCAGGGGTAGAAAAAAAACATTCAATCAATTGACATTTACGTAATGCTTCATATGTTTTTTTAGCTTTTCTGTTTTTAATGTTACATAGTGTGTTACCATATTGTTTAATCTCCTTTATAAAATGTTCACAATTTGGCTTAGCTTTGGCTCATTTTTTGACATGAATATGGTATTTTCCAAGTAATATTATTAGTTGTATTAGAAAATAGGTTGTACTTTTTGAATCAATTCCATCTTGTACTAAAGCAAATATGACATCATATAACCCAATTTGTATAAGTGTACCAAATGTCCTTGATATAAAGTTAGATACATCTATCCAAAACAATCTTGAGTATACACATTAAAAAACAGATGAGTAACAGATTCTTTAACAATACCACAAAAATCACAAGAGTTTTCTCTATCAACTTCAAACCGTTCAAATAACTCTTTTACCGGATAAATTCTGTGTAAAGTTTTAAAGACACCTGTCTTACTTTATTATTTATAAACAATTTATTTGTTAGTAACCATACTTTCTTCCACTCAATGTTTCCAAATTTTGATGACCAGAAGACTGTTGAAGACGGTATATGATTCTTTTTTAATACATTCCTAATATATCTATTACAACATTTATCTTTAACAATGTTAACATCACCAATAAATATAACATCATCACTTATCTTTGGCTGTTGGTCCACATTGTATATTGAATTACGCAACAGTGAAACAACTTTACTTGGTATTGCATCAAAAATAACAGCATATTCTTTTGGTTTTATAGGAACTTAATTTTTTTTAAGGAAATCAGAGTATGACAAAAGCAATCCATGATCATCAAGTAATTGACTGACTGTAAATATTCCATTGTCATACCATGATTGAATAAATATAGACTTCCTTTTGTACAAGATATCTTTATTATTCCATAGAAAATACCGATGAGGTGTAAAATTATGTTTATAGACCAACTGCCAAGCCAGCAATGCCTGCTTATGATAACTTGCCAATTTAATTGGGATTTTATCAATAGAGAAGTTAAATTTTAAAAGAAAATGTATGCCACCCAAAGAATTAAATATAAAATTCGGAAAGATATGCCACAAAGTTTCTTTATTTTTAATGTATTCAATTATCCATTTTATCTTAAATACCTCATTGAGATCACTAAAATTCAACACTTCAAGGCCCCCAAAGTTTTTGCTGTTATTTAAAATATCTTTTTTTAAATAGTGAGCCTTTTTTCGCCAAATAAAATCATAGAGTGTTTTATCCAATTCCTTAAAAAGCCCCTATTACACATTGAAAAGGGTCATATTACGGTTTTATGGGTCTCCAACAACATACTGATATGTATGCAAGGTCAAAATACACGTTCATGGTCTTATAATATGCATTTATTTTTACCTAATTATCCCAGCGACTCCCATATGAATCGTTCAGCGATTCATTTGTTCCAAACCCCTGCTTAGCGCGAAGCTAATCTGCACTGATTGGACCAATGACAGCCTGTTGCCATTGGTCGACAGCATTCAGCGCGAGACAGTAAAATGGCCAGAGTGGTTTATCAAGCCTGCGGCCGCGGGTCGCCAACATTGGATCGCAGCGGACGCCCGAAACACGCTTTAAAGTAAACTCACTAACACCACAGTAAACAGTACCCGCTTCTCAACAGTGTTATTCAGACACCTCAGCGCTGAAAGCAGTGCAGTTAAACACTAGCATATGTATGACACACATTCAGTTTTAATCCACACAGCAGCAAAAGCTGAACTATTCTGAACCTTGACCGCTGCACGTGTGCGGGATCAGTTAACGGTGGCCATAGCAGCGACAAACGGCAGTGGAACGAGCTCACGAAAGCATTTAAATCTGTAAACAAAGCAGCACGCGTCGCGTTTACATTAGACGCGATATGACAATATAAAGAGTTAACCTGATACAGTACACGCGGTTACTAGTAACAAAACATGTAGATCATTTCTATTCGCAATCATTGCTGTGGCACCTCGTCCGTGAACAGCTATATGTTCTCAGTGCTTACCTGTACTCTGCTTTTCTAAACGATCACATCCCCAGCCGGGAGGTTGTAGCATCCTCTGTCCTCTGACAATCTCTGCGGGCTCCCGCTCTCCATTCGCAAGCCTTTTCAGTGCTGCTCACCAGCCCGAAGCCCAGCGTTCAGCAGCTTACCGGTGTACCTATTATTTTGTCCTTATTTTGCCTGCACCCCTGGTGTCAGGCAGAAACTAATGCATGAGCTGTGTAGTGATAGATCACCCATTGTAAGTGTGGAGATTTCTGAACGACTCCTTTACCTCACACTTCCAATAATATCCAGGTAAACACAGCGTCTTCATGAGCGTCTTGCTGCTGTGTTAGTGGGCGGGGCCGCAGGTTTGAATTTTGCCGGGTCTGCGCGCACAACTATTATGTTTCGTGATGACGTCACGCCGAAACGGCTGAAGACTCGTTATGAAGACGATTCATTTAAACCACTATGAGTCGACTCTTTTATAGATGAATCAATAGTTTTAAAAACTGTCCTCTTTCAGATTTAAGCTTTAGCTGGATATTTCACTTCACTAAGAGCTGTGTTACACACTACATGAAGGTCATTTACAAAAACCCATAATAGGGGCTCTTTAACAACATTTTTCGGAGTTTCCATTGACATTAATATGTATACAGACCTTGAAATTCCTTCTGCCTTAGATAGCAACACACGACCATATAAGGACAGATCTCTCATTAACCACATATTATATCTGTTTTTGATCTTTTCAATGGTGGCTTTAAAATTTAATTCATTTCTTTTTTCATTTATGACATGAACATGGGAAACCCTGACGTAGACAAAATGACGGCTATGACACGTCACTTCCGCCCGACGGCCTGAAAATGCAGGCGGCCATGTTTTATTAGCGAACTCACTCTCGCAGTCGCAGCGGTTTGTTTATGCTGTGAAGAGTGGCTTTTTTACTACCACCGAAACCTCCTTTTCTGTCTCTGTTTATTCGAGGTGAAAGCGCAACGATGAGCGGTGGCACGCCGTATATCGGCAGTAAAATCAGCCTGATCAGTAAAGCGGAGATCCGTTATGAAGGCATTTTGTACACCATCGACACCGAAAACTCCACCGTCGCGCTCGCTAAAGGTCAGAAACAGCTTAAAAACACACTCCAGACACAAACACACTCTCAGCTTGAGCGTTAGTTCACGTTGTGAGTTAGTATTACGTGTTATACACACTGGGCCGTGTTTCAAATTGTAGTACGCGCACTATGTAGTCAGCATTTGTGGACTCGCGCGGTTTGCGTCTTCAAAAGCGTGTAACATTTGTGTACACTATATTCACTTTATACAAATTTGGTTATTATAAATAATACACTACATAAGTGTGACGTAAAGTGCATACACGCGGATATATTTTAATGTAGGATTCTGATATACACACTTTGTAGAGTTTTCTGCTAAATTAACAATGAAAATGCAGTAAACGGTCTCTAATACAACATTTATTTGTGAAATATACTGCGTTATCTACTCTGTGGTACTTTTAGATAAATATGGTATTATTTGCTGTCTTTATAATGATTCTAAAAGCCCAATTTAATTACGTTTTATTTTATTAGATGGATTTATTTTATCGATCAGATCGTTTATTATTATTATTATTATTATAAGATACTTACAGCAGGACTATTGCCAATGAAATCGGCCTCATTTCAATTCTGAAATCGCCTTTAATTGCTTTTACAACAGCTGTTCACAATTTAGATAAACTTAAAGGGTCAATTTAACTTCTATTAGACTTAGTGTAAATCTCTAAAAACACATTATTATTATAATCGCATTATAAATGTTATGATAAATGTTTGACATGGCAGTATGATTTAATAATGATAATAAATTAACGCTCCTACCCCACTCACAAAAATATATCTTTATTTTTTTGTTGTTTTAAACTTAGGTCTTGTAAATGAGTTGTCTGTGGCTTGGGCGATGTCGACCAATTTGGCATACGATGTCTAATGTGAAACATCGTGATGGACGATGGCATCGCCGCCTACAGTGAATTAATTATTTACGAATAATTCATAACAAACTAATTATGTGTAGCCTACCGTTTCAACTACCTGACCCACATGGTCTTTGTTTTAGCCATAACCAAATCATAAATAAATAAAGATAAGTTACACACAAATTACCACCAGTCAATCACTTTTACTGCAGGACTCTGGCATGAATAATCAGTGATTTGTGTCGTTATAATGGCGTCGACAAATTCTTAAAATTACTTTACGAAAATTAACACGTCCACTTACTTAAAATGACTTTACAAAATTAACACATCAACTTACTTGGGATGGAAAGTGCTTGGCGAATGCATGAATGTACTTAAAATCATCTGTGGATACAAATTGAGTTGGTTTTGATTTTGGTGACATTAAAATTAGAACGTCAGATTGGCCCCAAGCATCAAAAATTGAATCTGTAAAAGTTTTTTCGTTTCGCTATACATCGAAGTGTTAGCACTTTGTTTGCATATTTATAATGATGATTGAGAACAAGTTACAAAAAAGGTACATTAGCATGTTCAACAACTCAAATAAAAATCTAGATTAGTGAGTCCTAGGGGTGCTCGAATACATTTACACTGAAAAATGTCTTGTGTATCTTGATAGAAAGTTTATTTGTATAAGACGACTGTTTAAAAGATATTTAACACAGTTAGTAATTAAATCTCCAAAAACAAAGAAAGAAAGAAAAAAATCAATATTATTACATTTTGTTTTTCCATTGGCTAAATAACAAACCACTGTTGTCCAATGACTTGCCTAATTCTCTTAACTAGCCTAGTTAACCTAATTTTAGATAACCTTAAGCTGAATTCTAGTATCTTGTTAAATATTTAGTACTGTCATTATGGCAAAGACAATTATTAGAAATAAGTTGGTTAAAAATATGTTGAGGATAAAAACTACTCTTCATTAAGCATCCATTGGGAGGGCTAATAATGGTGATTTCATCTGATATAATCACTTGTATGTGCGTTATTCATTTGTAGCCTGATTAAACCCCAATCCAAACATTTCAGAGACTGCAGTGAGGAGATAAAGCGCAGATAAAAGTTTTACTATAGCACACTGCGAGTTTGCATCATCTCAGTTCTGTTGTTTACAAGATGCATGACGTCAAACCTAACAGCCGGATTACTCACCGTGCAAAAGCTTTTCCATTTTAATTAGATTAGAGCCAAATCTCAGAGGAAGGCTGCTAATTTATTGTTAATTAGCAGAATGAGAGTTAATTTGAGTTGTTGTTGTTGATGCAGTGCGTTCCTTTGGCACTGAGGACCGACCCACAGACCGGCCCATCGCACCTCGGGATGAGACCTTTGAGTATATTATATTCAGAGGAAGTGACATCAAGGACTTGACGGTGTGTGAACCTCCAAAACCGACGTGCTCTCTGCCTCAGGACCCCGCCATTGTTCAGGTACAGACTCCGAAGATAATTCTTGTACAAATTAAAAAACAGTGAGTTGGATGTGCTTTTGGGGATGTATGTTTACTGTAATGCACTTTTCACCCCATTGACTTCTATTCATAAGCATGCGGGTGCTTTCCAAAGTTCAAGGTTGGTAAACTCTGACCTGCGAAACTGCATCACGTGATTGCATGAGAGCAATAGAAGAGCAAAACCTGATCTCTCTTTACAGAAATTTAAAATATGGAGCAATCGCTTCCTTTATCGACGTCTAATCTAATGTGATCGCGGCTTTAGAGTTATAGAGTATGGGTTAGACCATATGAAATATCAATCATGATTTTTTTTTACCCTTATAAAACGTGCAGAAAGTCTGATTTAGAGGTCTGTGTTTGAAGTAGGATTGAGAGAAAATTGATGCATCGTGATTTTATTTGTCTAACAATTCTGAGTCAATTCTCTAATGTTCATAATCGGTTCGAAGTTCAAATGAGGCCTCAATGGCACAAGCTCTAAACAGAATAAAAGCCTTGATAAGCACACATATGAATGTTTTCCTTAAATTTGGAAGGATGAATATTACTGGTCCCCCACAGTCCAAACACATGCGCTATAGGTAAATTGAATAAACTAAATTGGCCATAGTGTATGAGTGTATGGATGTTTCCCAGCACTGGGTTGCAGCTGGAAGGGCATCCGCTGTGTAAAACATGCTTGCATAAGACAAAAGTATTGTCGCCTATCCAAGTATTAGGAACAACAAATAATAACTTGACTTCTAGTTAATCATTTGGTATCAGAAGTGGCTTATATTAAAAGCAAAGGTCTCTAGATTACACTTATTTTACCAAAATAAAAGATTTTGAATGACTTCATTAGGACAGTAAGGTCTGACTTTGCTCAGACAAAAGTCTCGTCACTGAACAGAAATAATGTCCAGTATAGAATATAAAGTCATGCTGCAGTGGAAACAGAATGAATATTGTGTCTGACTCCATCATGAGCTTGGAGGACTGCATCCATACATCTCTGAATGACTCAAATCACTGATTAATAAAGTCATCTGGAATGGTGAAGAAAGCGTTCTTGCAGGACTCCCAGAGCTCATCAAGAGTCTTTGGATTCATCTTCAACGCCTCCTCCATCTTACCCCAGACATGCTCAATAATGTTTATATCTGGTGACTGGGCTGGCCAGCATCTTGACCTTCTTTGCTTTCAGGAGCTTTGATGTGGAGGCTGAAATATGAGGAGTGCTATCCTGCTGGAGAATTTGCCCTGTCCTGTGGTTTGTAATGTAATGGGCAGCACAAATGTCTTGATACCTCAGGCTGTTGATGTTGATCATCCACTCTGCAGATCTCTCGCATGCCCCCATACTGAATGTAACCCCAAACCCCAAATTTCTCCTTCACCAAACTTGACTGATTTCTGTGAGTATCTTGGGTCCATGCTGGTTCCAGTAGGTCTTCTGCAGTATTTGTGACGATTGGGATGCAGATCAACAGATGATTCATGGGAAAAATTCACTTTCTGCCACTTCCACATGATCAACCAGAAGTCAAGTTATTATTTGTTGCTCTTACAACTGTGATTGACAGGCTCTTGTCAGGTAGTGTATTTTTTAATGATGCTAGTATAGTGATACAGAGATTCCAATCATTAAATAAAAAAAACCCCTCAAATTCTGCTTAAAATATGACGTTGAAAATGTACATCAGAAGACAGCCGAAAAATGTAGGTTAAGCATCGTTTTGCAATCGTATCGTGACCCCTGGAATCAGACCGGATTGGGAAGTGCCTAAAGATTCCCACCCCTAGTGTTTTTCTGCAGTGACTTGATCATGTTTTGTTTTTGTCCTCCTCTGTTAGTCCTCTTTGGGATCTTCCACTGCTCCTCCGTCATCCTTCCAGTCGGGAAACTCCTACGGGCTGTTCAACCGTCCGCCGGTCGCACCGTACACCCAGTTCAACCCTTCCCCACTGGTCTCACCGCAGTTCGGCACCGTTGGAGTCGGTAAGTTGTCTTTCACAAGAGATATTTCAGCTCAAACTAAACTGAAGAGCAGAAGCGGATATTTGGGTCCATATCTGATCCTGTGGCACATCTGATGCGTGTGCTCCTGCTCTTCCTCTCCACACAGGAAGTGCTTTGGGATTGTTTGGTAGTGAAACTGGCAGTGCCATTTCTTCTGCTTTCATCAGTGACAATCTGTGTGGGTTCATAGCAGAAGGTAAAACCGCTCTCCGGGAGCCAGAAACTCTGTAAACAAAATTGACTTGTGTGAATCTAACTTCAAATCATAGTTGATCAATGGGAAATTAAAGACCTGTTAAACACTCAGCAGGAGTTCGGCGGTCTCTCGCATCTGTGTGTTGAAATTTTCATGAGTAACATTTTCACTTCTCACTTTTCGAGGTGTTCTGAGGCACCTGCATGTGGAGGGGAAATGAAGGGTCTAATAGTTTTCAAACTAATGTAACTTGTGGCCACGTACACACTGAAAACCATTGGGAATAAATGTATTTTTTTCACTGAGGGTAGAGCTGGGCGATATCAGTTCTCTATCACAATATAAATCATCTAATATCTTAATAACAGTATATATCACAATATAGAACTGTAAGTAAAAAAAAAAAAGATATATTTATATAAATTGGGGTGATATGGTCATATTTTCTTGACCTAGTAAGAACTTTGGCAGCTACATTTTGCAAATTTGTATCCTCTAATTGCGTGTCGAGTTGTGAGATCTGCTGTGTACACGATTTTGGCCCATCAAGTAATATTTCTCTTTTATATACAGTTGAAAGCAGAAGTTTACCTACACTGTATAAAAAGGCACATAACCATTTAAAAAAGACTCAGATGTTATTGTGACTAAACCTTTTCTCTTTTAGGTAAGTTAGGATTATCACATTTGTTTTGTTCAGCTTAATAGCAGAATAATGAGAGATATTTTTTGAGAAATTTTTTAACTTTTTCTTAAAAGTCAAGTTTACATACAATAAGATTATTATGCCTCTAAAAATACTCAGATGATGGTGTCAAGGTTTCGGAGGTTTCTGATTGGCTAATTGACAACATTTGAGTTAATCGGAGGCACAACTGTAGAATAGTATTTAAGGAAAGCCTCAAACACACTGCTTCCTTGTGTGACAACATGAGAAAATCAACAAGCCAGAACCAACAAAAAAGCCAGATTACAATTTGCTAAATGACACTAATTGTCGGAGACATGTCCTGTGGTCTGATGAAACTCAGATTGAATTGTTTGGCCATAATGACCAGTGTTACATTTGGAGGACAAAGGGAAAAGCTTACAAGCTTAGGAACACCATCCTAACTGTGAAGTATGGGGGCGGCAGCATCATGTTGTGGAGCTGTTTTGCTGCAGGAGGGACTGGTCCACTTCACAGCATAGATGGCATCATGAAGAAAGAACATTATGTAGAAATACTGAAGCAACATCTCATGATATCAGCCAGGCAATTAAAACTTGGCCACAAATGGGTCTTCCAAACAGCCCATGACCCTAAGCATACTGCCAAATTAGTCAAAATGTGCTTTAAGGACAGGAGTGAATGTTTTAGAGTGGCCATCACGAAGCCCTGATCTCAATCCTATAGAAAATTTGTGGGCAGAGTTGAAAAAGCTTGTGTGAGCAAGACAGCCTGCAAATCTGACTCGGTTACACCAATTCTGTCAGGAGAAATGGGCTGAAACTGCAATTCTGCCCCGGCCGCCACCTCACCAAATCACACAGCCTTATAAATGAAGTCCCTAAAACCCACCCAGTGCAAAACCTCTAGTATTTTCAGGATTACTTTAAAAACACAACTCTTAAACTCTTCATTCCAGAGCGCTCCACCATTGGGTTTGGCCTTTCTGTAATGTTCATTGGGTGCTGAACTTCGTGTGCTGATGCTGTGTGTACGTGGCCACGCGGTCTATAGAAATTCTGCTCTGAGATTCCTTAAATTATGGTTTGGTGTGTGACTGGTGTGGTTTAATCACTGATTAATTCATTAACACAATGGGCTATATGCACACAGACTTAATTTTCAGCTATCCTGTGAACTGTCGTGACATTACAAAATCGCCAGATCTGATTTCTTTAAAAATCGGTGATCTTTATTAACTGATTGATATACGATATAAAGTGGGTCTCAGACTGTACAAGAAGCACTGCTTTAAATTTCATTGTTCTGCATCATGTCTTTAAAATATGGAAATTTGTTTTACCACAGTATTTTTAATAGAGTTCAATGCAGCGCTCACCTGCTGCTACTGACGGCGCTAGCGTTTAAACCGCTTCATCTTGTTTTATGCTTGAACAACTAAATGAATGCTTAAGTTTATTTAACTGATTGTATTTTAATTACATTACAGCATCAGTGCTGTGAAAGCAACCGTATGAAATTGAAGATATTCACATAAACCTTTCACTGGAAGTTTATCATTGGCTGAAAAACACTAGCTGTGCACATATAGCGCATTCACAAGGTTTTTGTATTTCAACCAGCTCTGATTTCCCCTCATTAGGTTGACTGCTGGTATTAATATTTTTTGTCAGATTGCATCAGTGATTATCTTGCATTTGTTTATTCAGGGAGCACCAGTCCGGCTCTTGACTCTCTCAGGAAGAGCCCGCCAGTGGAGTCTGCCGTCCCATCAGCCCCTGTGGTCTCCTCCACCCCTGCTGCACCAGGATTGGGCCGCAAGAGTCCTGTGTCCACACGTGTGGCATCCACCAATACACAGAAACTTGTGGATCTCACAGAGCAAACCAGGGGTGAGGAAAACTCCAGATGCTTCTAGACACATGCCGTCAGTGTTGGGGAATGTTACAATTGAAAGTAATGGATTACAATATTGAGTTGCTGCCCAAAAAATTAACTAGTTGCGTTACTTGTTTACTTTTTAGGGTAATGCGTTACAATACTTTTTAAGTTACTTTTCACTTTACATTTTTGCATTACTTTTCGCTTTACTTTTTTGCGGTGCTTTTTGAGTTTTTGCGTTACTTCGCTTTTTATGTTATTTTTTGTGTTTTCACGTTACTTTTCAAGTTACTTTGTTGCGTTAATTTTTGAGTTACTTTTTTTCGTTACTTTGAGTTACTTGCGTTTTCGCTTTACTTTTGCGTTGCTTGCTTGCTTTTGCGTTACTTTTCGTTTTACTTTTTTTGAGTTACTTTTTGCTTAAATTTGCGTTATTTTTTGCGTTACTTGTGTTCGTGTTACTCTTCTCTTTACTTTTTAAAAATTTATTTTCTTTTTACTTTATTTCTTTTTGCTTTACTTTTTCGCTTTACTTTTTCGTTACTTTTTGCTTTACTTTTTTGCGTTACTTGCATTTTCACGTTACTTTTCGTGTTACTTTGTTACTTTCTGCTTTACTTGTTTTGCGTTACTTTTCGATTTACTTTTGCGTTACTTTTTGCTTTACTTTTTTTTGCTTTACTTGTTTTGCATTACTCTTGAGTTAGTTTTTGCGTTACTTTTTGCTTTACTTTTTGCGTTTTCACGTTACTTTTCGTGTTACTTTGAGTTACTTGCATTTTCGCTTTACTTTTGCGTTACTTTTTACTTTACTTTTCGTGTTACTTTTCGCGTTACTTTTGCGTTACTTTTTCTTACCTGGCTGATGCTTTATCTCTTTCAGAAATTGCATTTTTTTTTCCTGTTCTTAATAGAGGAGCTTTGCCATTAACAACACGCTGTATAACCTTCATTTACCTTTAAAAAACACATAAAAGTAATAGGGATGTTCGATATATCAGCTGTCATATCATTATCATGAGATCAGTTCAAACTTTTATGAGGTTTTTAAAATAATATCAGTTGTTCGCTGTATAAAAATATAACATTTTTAATTATAAGTTAATATATTGGTTATCATCCTCCAAATCTTAGAGTTAACGGTTATCGATATCAGCAAAAAATCCATATTGGTTCATCCCTTAAAAAATAAGAAAGATAATGTTATCTTCCGAGAACATCCTGATGGCTATAGATGCCATATATACAGATAATTGAAGGTTTAAAGCAATGTGTTAATAGAGTGCAGCAGACACATTAAAGGAAAAGAATACAACATGCTTTACCTGCATATATATGGTAACATTTTACTATAAAGTTGTATTAGTTAATATATTTAATGGATCAACGCAACATTTAGGCCTAATCCCAATTCTATTTTTGTACTCCTACCTCTTCCCTTTGGCTCTTGAAAAAGAGTGTAAAGTGAAAGGGCTTCAAAATTTACCCCTAAGAACTTCTGCACCTGCACAGGTCATCATACATCATCGCGTTCATGCTTCACATGAGATCAGACGATGGCGACTGCTGTAGTTATTCTAGTTGTGTTATATTTTGGTATTTATCTTCAGGAAATCACTGAAGGCATATATTATGTTATCATAACGATCTAATGTGGCAATAAGATCATAACTATACTGTGCACCCCTACATCACGTCCCTACAGGATTTGGATCCTATTTTAACATCAGGAAATTAAAAAAGAAGACTTGTTGTGTTTCCATCACTCCAGTATGATTGTGGACGCGCTATAACTGCGCACAGTGCGGTCCAAACAGCTTCCAAATGTTGATTTTTGCATCATAGGTGCCCATTAAAACATGTTCTCTTTATATTACAGTGGCTTCAGCTATTTAAATAAAGTTAATGTGACCTGATAATAAATTCAGACAGAATTTTTTTAGCAACTTTTTCCCTTTAATTCATGCATCTATTAAACAAAGTTTGTTTGTGTGAATGCTCATGAGAGAGGAGTAATAATAAGACCATCTTCTGAACACTGCGAGTATTAAAGCCAGATCTGCTGCAGCGGTTTGATAATGTGTGTCAGTGCTAAAGAGCTGGTCTCTCCCAGGCACTGATGTGGCGAAAGTGAGCGCACCAGAGTCCGGTCAGTCCAGGGGAGGAGGCAGAGACTCCTCTAAACGGCTTGCAGGTTAAACACCTCTGCCCCTAAGCCTCTCTCTGCAGTTGTGTGCTGAAACTGCATGATCTTTCAAAGAACTTCCTCCATCTGTTTCACATGCATCCATACACTGCAGTTTTAGCCATCTACTTTCATAGTAGAGGACTTACTGGAAGAGTGAATCTCATGCAAATTTAGTCGATGTGGACATGCTTCACTCCAAAATCGAATGCATAATATATAGAATTAAGTTTATATTGTAGTATTAATATATTAAGTAAATACAGTGCTTCCCACACGGCCGCCCAAGTATATTTAGGGACTCTTTTTTTTTTTTTTTTTTTTTTTTTTGCTTTCGCTTTCTAAAGCTTGTTTGCGTTTTTGCATTACTCTTTTATTAAAGACTACTTTCTGCCTGGTTTCACGCTGCACAGCTGATACCGAGAGAAAAAGTAAATAATAGATTCATTAATCTAAACTACTCCGAAAAACTTGACTATATACTCGAAGAGGACGAAATAACTGGTCTAAACTGGCTGCAAAACATATCTACACCATTAGTAGTGGTTAATAAAAGCATTTGCATAATTTAATAAATCTACTCGTTTTAATCTTGTAATTTTGATAATTGTTAGGGATATTGTCTGTTTTTATTAACTTGTCTGTCATTTATTCCTTATTTTCTAATTATTGTATTAATTTGATGATGTTAATAGGCTATTTACATATCTCAAATGCTTTGGCATTCAAGTTTGCTTAGGAACTTGAAAGAGACAGAAGCGTATTTGACCTGTCCGTGGCTGCACGTAGCTCCTGAATGGCATAAAGCATTTCATTTTTTATTTCAGTCTTTTTTAAACAGTCTCTTTTTTTCTTTACCCCTTAAAAAAGAAACCGTGTCATAACAAATACGATTATTATTAAAAATGAAGTTGTGTTTTGTTTGTCACATATAGTTAACTATTTATGTGATTTGGGTAAATGGTGTTTCAGTCCGGCTACCAGCGCAAGTGTATTTCAAACCTGTGGGAAGCACTGATACCAAAATGCTAAAAAAGATTTAAAAAGGGCATTATTGTTAATAATAATTATTATCATTATTATTCTACTATTATTATTGATGATGAATAATATTATTACTGTTATTATTATTATTATTATTATTATTATCAATAATATTGATGTTAATATAATAATTTTTTCTTAATGATGTCATTACTGATTGTTGTTATTATTATTATTATTATTATTATTATCACTAATATTATTGTTAATATAATAATTTTTTCTTAATAATGATGTCATTACTGATTGTTGTTGTTGTTGTTATTATTATTATTATTATTATTATTATTACTTCTACTATTGTTATTGATTATGATGATGATTATTAATAGAATATATATATATTTTTAATTATTGCTATTGTTAATATTATTATTAATACTAATAACAATTATAACAATAGTAGTATTAGGATTACTACTAATAATAATATTATTACTGTTGTTATTATTGCTGGTATTACTATTATTATTGTTGTTGTTGTTTTTATTATTATTATTATTACTACTACTACTATTATTAATAATATAATAATTTTATAAATAATAATAATGATTGTCATTACTGTTGTTAGTGTTGTTCTACTATTGTTATTGATATGATGATGATGATTATTAATAGAATACAACTTTTTTATTATTACTATTGTTAATATTATTATTATTATTAATAATAATAACAATAGTAGTATTAGATTACTAATAATAATAATATTATTACTATTGTTATTATTGCTGGTATTATTATTATTATTATTATTATTTATTTTTAGTTTTAGTTTTTTATTACTACTACTACTATTATTGTTAATGATATAATAATTTTATAAATAATAATAATGATGGTCATTACTGTTGTTATTAGTATTGTTCTATTGGTATTGATGATGATGATGATGATGATGATGATGATGGTTAATAGAATAATAAAATTATTACTATTGTTAATATTATTATTATTAATAACACTAACAGCAATAGCTGCAGTATTAATATTACTACTAATAATAATATTATTACTGTTGTTATTATTGCTGATATTATTATTATTATTATTATTACTACTACTACTACTATTATTATTGTTGTTGTTAATAATATAATTTTATAAATAATAAGAATAATGATAATGTCATTACTGTTGTTATTTTTGTTTGTTATTATTGTTATTATTATTATTATTATTAATGATAAATATTAGAATAATACAAACTATTACTATTGTTATTATTATTAATAATAATAATAATAATAACAACACTAGTAGTAGTGTTAATATTACTAATATTAAAACTATTGTTATTATTATTGCTATATTTAGTTATGCTGTTATTTAAATTTTTATTTTATTATATTAATTATTTATACTATTATATTATAATAACATGTGACATTTTCATGAGATTCATTTAAAATGCTGCATATACGTTACTGTGCTGTATATGCTTTATTAAGCATGTTTTTCTGGAAAATGGCTGATTCCAGTGGGTTTGTGTTTTTGAAGCTTGTGTAACCTGTTTCACTGAAGCTGTGTTTGTTGATTTATTAGATGCCTAAATCTACTTCATTAGAGAGCAGCCTTTTCTTTACACTGATTCAACATAACTAATGTGTGACAAACCACATTATGCTGATACTTTTAATTACTATTTTCTGGAGTAAATGTGGCTCTTTGGCAAAATTGCATAGATGGTGCTTTGGTGTATAAATCAGAGTTTTATGATTTAAAAAAAAAGGTTAAAAAGGGCTACCAGAGGCATAAATAAGCTCTCTTTTCTTTTTTTTTTTTTTCAAACAAATCAGAACAAAAAAACATCCAAATGACAACAAAAACAAAAGGACATACAATTTAAGTGCTAAGTCCACCAGATACAATCCTATTTACATTCATAAGTATTTATGTTAGGTCAGATCCTGCCATGCAAAGTTATGTTAAGGGTAGCATATCAAAGATCGAAAATCTCTTGTTGGGAGATTATAAATAAAAGCACCACAATTAAATGAAAACCTTTACATTTCTTCTCAACCACCTTCCCTTGTATGAAGAAACTGTATAGGATTGTTTTCAAGCATCTTTAAACTTTATAGATGTTTTTATTTCCCACAACAGCATCTTGTGTATTTATTTTTGTTTTGTTTCTCACCTCACAAAAAAATCCTGTACTTTTAATTATTCAGTATTATGAATATACACTCACCGGCCACTTTATTATGTACAACTCACTACAACTGGGTTGGACCCCCTTTTGCCTTCAGAACTGCCTTAATCCTTCGTGGCGTAGATTCAACAAGGTACTGGAAATATTCCTCAGAGATTTTGCTCCATGTTGACATGATAGCATCACACAGTTGCTGCAGATTTGTCGGCTGCACATCCATGATGTGAATCTCCCGTTCCACCACATCCCATTCAAACAATTCTCTGTAAGCCCTAGAGATGGTTATGCGTGAAAATCCCAGTAGATCAACAGTTTCTGAAATACTCAGAGCAGCCCGTCTGGCACCAACAACCATGCCACGTTCAAAGTCACTTAAATCCCCGTTCTTCTCCATTCTGATGCTCAGTTTGAACTGCAGCAGATCATCTTGATCATGTCTAAATGCATTGAGTTGCTGCCATGTGATTGGATGATTAGAAATTTGCATTAACAAGCAGTTGGATAGGTGTACCTAATAAAGTAATAAAGCCGCTGTCTGTATAATATGTATTAAAAGCCAAACTGAGTCTACACAAGTAGATATAAATAACACAAATCGTAATGTGTGGCATTGTGTGCATGTTAACAGCAGTATACTGCAATAGAAGTTAAAGCATGCTTCAGATGCTTTAAAAATGTATTAAAAGTGTTGTGCTAGCAGTTGAATGTCACACGGCATGCATCTTTGAGCATTTTCCTTTTGCAATGATTGATGAATTTGCTTCTATTTGCTCTTTATAAATATACAGTTGAAGTCAGAATTATTAGCCCCCCTGTATGTATTTTCACCCCAATTTCTGTTCAACACATTTCTAAACATTAAAGTTTGACATTTGACTAGATATTTTTCAAGACACTAGTCTTCAGCTTAAAGTGACATTTAAAGGCTTAACTAGGGTAATTAGGGTAAAGTTAGGGTAATTAGGCAAGTCATTGTATAACAGTGGTTTGTTCTGGAGACAATCCAAAACTAATATTTCTTAAGGGGGCTAATAATATTGACCTTAAAATGGCTTAAAAAATTTTAAAAACTGCTTTTATTCTTGCCGAAATAAAACAAGACTTTCTCCAGAAGAAAAAATATTAGAGCAAATACTGTGAACAATTCCTGAATCTGTTCAACATCATTTGGAAAATGTGGAAAAATTTATGAGGGCTAAAAATTCTGACTTCAAATGTGTATATATGTATTGTAATGTGTTTAATTGTCCACTAACAGTGTGTGTTTGTGTGTGTCTAGCCGGCGGTCCTCCTGCTGCTCGGCGTGGCCGTGCTGGAGGTCACCGCGGTCGGGGTCGGTTCCCCGTACGTAGAGAAGGACCCATGAAGTTTGAGAAGGACTTTGACTTTGAGAGTGCCAATGCTCAGTTCAACAAAGAGGAGATCGACAAAGAGTTTCAGAGCAAACTCAAACTGAAAGGTGCCAACAGAGGACTAAACCTGCTAATAATACTGTGTGGCTGTCGGGATGTTTTCATCCACTCTGGGGGGATTTTTTAGTCTTAATATGACCACGATTTCAGCAACTGGAATGATTTTTTGTCACAAATCATTTGTGGTAAACTGACTCATTAACTGTGTATGTTTTCATTTTGTGTTCAGATGAGAAGCCGGAGAAAGCTTTAAATGGAGAGGATAAGGCAGATTCTGGTGTCGACACTCAGAACAGTGAAGGAAACGCTGATGAGGAAGATCCTCTCGGGCCAAACTGCTACTATGATAAAACCAAGTCATTCTTTGACAACATCTCCTGTGATGATACCAGGTCAGATCACATTCAGAAATGAGACATGGTGTGTTTTATACCCTTCAGCAAGTAATGTTGCTGGTTGAGAATCAAACAATTTAGATAATCAATTCCCCTATAGCGCTTGTGTTTGGACTGTAGGGGAAACCGGAGCACCCGGAGGAAACACGAGGAGAAAACTCCACACAGACATGGCCCAGCCGGGACTCAAACCAGCAACCTTATTTCTGTGAGGCCACAGTGCTAACCACTGAGCCACCGTGCCCATATCTCAATATATATCGCAGAAAAGTAAAATATCGCAATCTCAGATTTTTCCAGTATCACGTATCCCTAATCATTGTGTTAAATGCATAGACTAAAATATATGGGCGCAGTATACTTAATGTCACCCATAGGTTTCTGAAGAATGCAAAAGAAGCTACAAGTAGGCGTGGCCAATCGTCGCCATTTTGTGCACGTGTCATCGCACCGACCGGGGGATATCAAACAAGGGCAAAGAGGCGGAGCTACAGACACCTGCTAGCATTTTGCTTAGACAGGGTTTTCTTTGGGAGAAACGCTAAATACTTCATTACCTGCGACTCGTTTGTGTTCAGACCACATGTGCATGGTTGTACACTATATCAATAGTGTTTAGACTTTTGAAAACACTGCTGTAACACATTAAGCCACTAAACATTGTTCTTATGATGCTTTTCTACAGGAGGAAAGCGCAAATTACTTCCAAACACTTCAGATATAGTCTGTGTTAGTAAATGCAAGGCCATTGATGAAATCCAAGCATAACACTGTACTGTTTCAGATGACTGTTCTAGAGCCTACAGCTAATCAATCTGTCAGATTCTGAAGTGCATTACAAGTCTAAATAAAATGATAAACGATCTTAAATAAAACAAATACATTTAAAGAGATGGTATAAGTATATAATTCCACTCACCTGGGAAATAGAGGCCATGTGAACAGTTTGTGAGCACAATTAAGTGCACACAGCATGCATTATCTCATAATTGAAGGAAATAATTCCAAAAGGCAATTGACTCCGTAAAGCCACATAAAACAACACAAAAATACGATGTATAGTTCAGTGGCTAATCAGTGGGAATCAGCTGAGGTGAAGTGACTGCGACCAGCGAGACCTAGCTGTCACTCAAGTGGCCCGCCCTTAATTATGCAGACCTAATATAAGTGAATATAAAGGAAACAGATGAGTTATAAAAAAAATTACTCCCTCACAGTTGTCATGAAGGGTAATATTAGCTATATGAACCAAAATCTAATTTCTATGTATTGCAGTTTCAGTTACTTCCGTATTTGCTTCACGAGGGAGAGTGGGAGGTTGCCGCTTGGTTAAATGTTAACAAAATTATCATCTTTTTTTTGTTCCTGATTGTGAACAGGAAGGCTGCCGAGAGGTCTGGAGGATCATTTTTCCCCCGGTGAGTATCCTTAGAAATTTCCATTTGTGTATAATCTCTGTGAAATGTGTTTGAAATAATCATTTTGCTGGTTATTTAGACAGCACAGGCAGACCTGGGCGGAGGAGCGGCGGATGAATGCGGAGACGTTTGGGCTGCCATTACGGCGGGGCCGTGGAGGGTACAGGGGCCGCGGAGGCATGGGCTTCAGAGGTGGCCGAGGCCGCGGAGCCGGACGGGGCTCGTTTGGGCCTCACCCTGGCTTCAGAGGTGGATACAGAGGAAGTCAAGGAGGAAGAGAGTTTGCTGACTTTGAGTACAGGGTAATGATGAGCAAGTCCAATTATCTTTGATTAGATTCATTTTAATTTGATCAAATTAAGTTTTTATAACAAGACTGTTCACCGTGAGCTGTATTTACATTAATCCTGTGACATAAGTCAACTTGCAAGTGCTCTTCCTTGTTAGCATTTGGGTGTAAAGTTAAAAACTAGCCTAAAAAAAAGACTAACCTAGAGCACCGTCTGCTGTTTAATAACTAGCCTAGAGCGCCATTTGCTGTTTAAAACTAGCCTAGAGCGCCGTCTGCTGTTAAAAACTAGCCTAGAGCGCCCTCTACTGTTAAAAACTGTCATAGAGCACCGTCTGCTGTTTAAAAACTAGCCTAGAGCGCTGTCTGCTATTTAAAAACTAGCCTAGAGCGCTGTCTGCTGTTTAAAAACTAGCCTAGTGTGCCATCTGCCATTTAAAAACTAGCCTAGAGTGCTGTCTGCTGTTAAAAACTAGCCTAGTGTGCCATCTGCCGTTTAAAAACTAGCCTAGAGTGCTGTCTGCTGTTAAAAACTAGCCTAGAGTGCTGTCTGCTGTTAAAAACTAGCCTAGAGTGCTGTCTGCTGTTAATAACTAGCCTAGATCGCCGTCTGCTGTTTAATAACTAGCCTAGAACGCTGTCTGCTATTTAAAAACTAGCCGTCTGCTGTTATAAACTAGCCTACAACGCCATCTGCTGTTTAAAAACTAGCCTAGAGTGCCATCTACTATTAAAAACAAGCTGTCTGCTGTTAAAAACTAGCCTAGAGCACCATCTCCTGTTAAAAACTAGCCTAGAGCACCATCTGCTGTTAAAAACTAGCCTAGAGTGCAGACTGCTGTTAAAAACTAGCCTAGAGCACCATCTGCTGTTTAATAACTAGCCTAGAGCACCATCTGCTGTTAAAAACTAGCCTAAAGCGTCGTCTGCTGTTTATAAACTAACCTAGAGCACCGTCTGCTGTTTAATTGCCAGCCTAGAGCGCCATCTGCTGTTAAAAACTAGCCTAGAGCGCCATCTGCTGTTAAAAACTAGCCTAGAGCGCCATCTGCTGTTAAAAACTAGCCTAGAGCGCCGTCTGCTGTTTAAAAACTAGCCTAGAGCACCATCTGCTGTTAAAAACTAGCCTAGAGCGCCATCTGCTGTTTAAAACTAGCCTAGAGCACCATCTGCTGTTTAAAACTAGCCTAGAGCACCATCTGCTGTTTAAAACTAGCCTAGAGCGCCATCTGCTGTGTAAAACTAGCCTAGAGCGCCGTCTGCTGTGTAAAACTAGCCTAGAGCGCCGTCTGCTGTGTAAAACTAGCCTAGAGCGCCGTCTGCTGTTAAAAACTAGCCTAGAGCGCCATCTGCTGTTTAAAACTAGCCTAGAGCG